>JACXSJ010000755.1:92905-173685 GCA_014851325.1 Pentalonia nigronervosa
AACGGGGCACGGGTATAATTTATTGTATATGTTCACTATCGCATTGAAATTACAAAGAAATAGATTAAAAGGCAATATTAAGTTAAGTTTTAAGTCATGTTAAGTTTTAAGAAATGGTCCGTAATATTTTAAACGCGTCTATTGTAAAATGCGCTCAGTGGCGCTTGTCCCGTTGTTCGGCCGAGCGCTTCAATTATTGCCAAGTACAAAAAGTAATTAACTTATTATTATTGTAGTGTGATCGATGCTAGTATTGACTAAATACATTTTAATGATAATTGTAAACTGTAGGTAGGTAAAATTTATTAAATATAAAGTTTTATGAGAAAATGAATTAAATTTAAATGTTGTAAATAAAATATTTTATATTTTCAGACTTTTTGTCTGACATTAAAAAATAAGTCGGACTTTTTGTCCGAATTTTTTCAAAATGGACTTTTCATCCAGGATTCATGTGAACTATAAATAGTATCGTGTGTTTGACTTAATTACTATACTTTGTAAACTATAATATTTTTATGTGATATAGAGATATTATGATGTGCAGCTACTTTGGTACTTTTTATATTTTTTATAAGTTATCTGTACATCTTACTTATAATTTTGATATCAAATAACTACTGTCTTGTAACTTATATTATTCAACTCACTTGATTAATATAATAATATACAAGTTCTGCTTCCATCATAATATAAGCAGTACACACAGGTACTACCAATACATTATTAGTAAAATCTGTTTCGTATACATTAATATGGTATGTATGGTATAGCGTTTATAATCATAGTTTGCGTCTTGCGACCCACCTTCAGTGATAAATGTTGTCTGTGTTCAATTAATAGGCGTTTGTGCAGACTAGAAAACTGTATTTTATATTTTATTCTTACGGCTTCACTACGTAGTGTTCCCATATGGTTCATTAATTTTCTGAGACAAGATTTATAATTTATAATATACATTATTATGCTTAAAAAATGCACAACTGTCCATTATATTACAGTGACCGCTTTTTTTCGTTATTGCCATTTTTCACATATTTTTCATAGGTACGTCATAATATTATAACATTGTGTAGACTCACGGATTTCTATATATATTCTGTCCAGCAAGAAAACGCGCCACGAACCGACGAAAATCGATTCTTCTGCTCATTCCAGGCAGCACCCTGTCGTAGGGCAACCTGATTCGATGGCGGGGTGACGCAGGTAGATGCGCAGAATCGGCGCGTTCTCTCGATGAACAGAGTATAAGTATTACGTCATCCTTATTAGTGTCCTGCAAGTACAGTTATTCGTACGTTTGTTATATAGTTAGGTAGGCACCTGCCGACATATTTTATTATAAAGTCCGATTGAACTGAACTATACTCAAATGAAAACAACAACGACTAAATAAATGTATAGGTCACAGTGAACAGTGATAGAATATCATCACGATAAACGCAAAATTAAAATGTCCAATAAAAACCGTAATCTGCAAAGTTGTAAAGCAATATTGCAATTGCGCATTAAGGGTGCCTATTAGGCTTATTAACGATTGGACAGAGGTAATAATTTTATTAGCAGTTGGAATACGAGAACATATCCTACTAATAATATAACCTAACTTATTCTTACATACAATAGTACAATAAACGTGACAAAAATCGATGTAAATATATTCACTTTTACTATAAATCATTTTGACTATAGTCTCCTCGAACGATTGTTTAATGTCCTAATTATTGTTAATGATTAATATAAATTATTGTTATTATTGTCTCTGATGCTGTAATAATGTAGTGAGTACGGCGTAACACTATTACAATAATACACTACACCTATACCTCTAACGAATCAATTAAAAAATAAAAAAGGTGAAAAAGTGCGTAGGAACAATCGCATTGGTGTATGACGTGAACAAAACAGCCATTTGTTCAGTCGGTAATAAAATGTTGAATTACGTTGAAAAATATATTGAAATTATGTTGAATGTAAAATTTTTTTAAAATTTATATTTACAAATTGGCTATTTTCCATTTTCCAAAAAAATTTTTTATCAAATTTTAAATTTTTTATTTTCATTATTAAAAAATAAAAATATTTTTTTTATATTATGCATGTAACGCGAGTATCTATAAATTAAACAGAAAAAAAAATTTGAATATTAGATTCAACAAAAGTTATTCCATGTCAGATCCTTGTGAGACACCCTGTATATATATGTACGCTTTATACAATATACACTTTAATACTTAAATTTTTCATACGCACGTTATTTATATTATTTTGTTGTTATCTCGATTCTCGTTTTATATTCTAATTAGTTTGTCGAAACTCAGTAAAACTATCATTGTTATAATATTATAATATAAATGTGCTGCGCCCATATAGATACCATTGCTATAAGTTTTTGAAGCAGCGTAACGAAATGCTGCTAAACTTGCAATTCTACTTTCTACAAATAATAATTTTAAAGACAGTAAACAAATTATTGGTTTTTGACTAGACTCATAATCGTAGGAGTGTATCTATATATATATATATATATATATATAGGAAAACCGATCAATTTGGCGAAACTCATTTCGGTGAATCTTTTTCGGCGAACAGATATATCGGTAAAACAATTTATTGGTTTATAGTGGTATTGTAGTAATAAGAATAAAAAATTACGATTAAAATAAATTAGAAAGTTATTATGTTTAGTAATCATTGACATCCATTGTAACAGTAATTTTAAAAATCATTTAAATACATTTACTCAAATATTTTACAATACTGAGAATTATTATTATTACCATATGTATTCAAAATATATTTTTATATAATTAAAATAATTAAAAGTCAATATTATATAAGTAATTGTAGAAGTTAGGTACATAAATATAATATAATATTCATTATTAGTTATATATTACCAACTTGTTTTTGGAGGTCATTATGCCATTCTTCCAAAGTATTATTTATATGAACTAGTCCATGTACGAGTATAGCAGTTTCGTAGATTCCACAATGCTGTTTGAAATTTTAGTGTCCATCGGCCTCTTATTTAATTATATATCCGTTAGCGGAAATGCCTTTTACAGAGATGTCCTAGAACCGTGTACACATATGAGTTGCCGGTAGTGTACGGACAGTATCCTCGAAATGTTCACACAAAGCTTTAAGTTATCTTTAGAAAATCGAGTTTGGGGCGCCAAAGCATTCTCAAATATCATAAAAAAAAAATAATAACACATGATGACTTTAAAAATCCAAACACTTAAACATTTTAAACACAACCTACCTACATACATAGTTAATGTCTATAAATAAATATGTTTTAAATTTATTATCGGTTATAATAAGAGTGAGCCAATGTTGAGTTTATGAGATCGGTTTCTTGGTTTTCCAAATTGTAATTTCTAAAAAGTCGATCCAATATAGGTACTTTATTTTTATCAAAATAATATAAGAGAAACATAGTATATGTAGGTACCTAAGTATAAAATAATAATAACGTACCCTTGAAATTGTTTAAAATTTTGAATTAATAATACATTTGAACAAAGTAGACAAGGTACGGGTACTAAAAATACTGCAGAAAATAAAGTGCCTAACTATGGATTTTTTTCGAAATTTTTTTTATGCATTAATAATATATTATTATCAATTACTGCAGTCTTGGAATATTTTAATCATCGACACAGAAATTATACTTTTATAAGACATAAAGAGGTATGTACCTACCTATACCTACTTAATGTAGATACGCAATTATGTTAAGACATCACTTTCCTCACGTTATGTCACGTCAATAACGACGATCGAATAAAAACATGGCATCTAAAAGACAGATACAAGGCAATACACATGTTATGAATTAATAATAAATTAATAAACAAGTTGTTTGTAAAAAAAAAAAGAAAAAATTATAGGGCATGTGAACATATTTTTGTATTTACTATTTTACATTTTTACTAATAAGATACGGTAATGATATCGGCGTCGTCTAATATCAGTTTGCTTATACAAACATACGATAAATTACAATAATATATTATTAACCATAAGATAAAGACAACGATAGTAACGAATGGTCGGCCATAGTATTCGTAGATTTCTCATACTGATACCGTTATAATAGCTGGTTTTAGTACATATACGGATTTATTTCGTAGTGGTTAAGTGACACAAGTCCAAAAAGCAAGAGCGTCAAATCAATATGCGAATACCTATTTATAGTATTTTATTCATTCTGAATCAAACAACATTTTTAATCAAATAGTTAAAACACTACTCTACACGTACTTAGGACGACATCATTCAAAATAAATAACTATAACAATATAATATTTTTTTTACACATTTGAATTACGATTTGTTACTGACCGTTAGAAATATAATATAAAAATGTCTTAAATATTCTCAAATATTTCCAACTATACTGAGTGATCTTTTTAATATAAGACACTCATTATTTATAAAATTACTAACATTTTAGAATATATTTTTTTACATAAATTTAAGTTGTTGAAAAACATTTTTTTTTTTTAATGTATCTTCCAATATTTTTCATCCTTATATTTGTTTAAGTTTTATACTTTTTTGAATGACAACATACAGATTAAATTTAAAATATAATTTTTTTAAAGCGTTTATACTTTTGGAAATAATGGGTGTCTTATGTTAAATAGATCATTTGCGGTATATTAGCAATTACTAATTTTAAAGGATAATAATTGTTGTCCATAAAGTAATAATTATAACTTGTGTTTATTGAACTGTTGTAGCCACTAATACTAGTGGAATAGAATCAGGAATAATATTATATGAAATATATTGATTAAACGATGAAAACAAACGTTTATAAGGTTTTTTTCATAATATTGTATATTTGTATATATTTACATATCCACAATCTGTTACGAAAAAAAAAAAAATGAACAATAAGTATTTAAAATTACATATACAGAGTGATTCAAAACTTATGTTAAAGCCACTTTATTGATTTAAAATAGAGAAAAATGTATGGCATGATGATTAAGAAACATCTAAAATTATTTGTGTATATTATAATTATTTACAATATTTTAGAAGGGTTTTGGCCGCTTAACTTTAGACATTTATAAAAACTTTAATATTTCTCAAGTATAGAGTTTTGCATTAATTAATGTTGTTCAAACACTAAAACGTTTTAAAAAAATGTCTTCATATTATATTTGCAAAAAAGTATAAGTTCTCATTTGAGTTTCTTAAGTCGACCAACTAATACATATATATATATTATAAAATATTATAAAACGTACAAATCATTTTAGATGTTTCTAAATCAAAAAACTTTCGTGTCATACATTTTTCTGTATTTTCAATATTTATATGATAAATGGCTATAACATACATTTTGAATCATTTTGCATATTATTATATAATAGGCCAATGTCAGGATTTACTAGAAAAATCCTTCAATTGGAGGAACTTTGACAAGAATGCCTTTTATAAATTACTTTGTTATACATTTTACAAAAAATAGAAATAATTTCGCTTCCTTCAAATATAAATAATTTTGATAAAAATGTACAATTTAAAAATTCCATTAATAAAATAATAATATTTCCCTTGAGAAGTGCAATAATTCTCTACTCGTAATGTATAGTTAAAGCTAGAGTATCGACGAATTCTCATTCTCGATCCGATGGTTATTAAATTGTCATTGTTTGCCTTGTGTATTGATGCCGTGCGGCTAACCATAGTATTTCAAAAGTAGAACTGTTAATTTTTAATTAAAACTTGACTACACATCGACGACATTATACGGGTACTGTTGTATTAGGATGTAGTTATATATAACACGGAACACAACATATTCAATGGACAATCCGTAATGGCAAAGTAACAAAATAAGAGCTGGGTTCATAATATTATGTTTAGTGTTTCTATTTTAAAATAATATTATTATAAACAGCTATAATATCGTTTGTTGACAATATTCCCAACCGAATTTTGGCTGGCGGCAATTGGTGGGCTGGTACCGACATTGATTTTACTACTAATAATATTATCGTTTAGCAAACCGCATTTTAACGGCTATCGAGTTGTAAATTAGGTAACAAAATATAAATGCAAAAATAACTTGGTTATGACGACCGCTGATGAATAACCGAACTGGTACCTATATACAAAAATAATGGTATTTTCAATGGACAATTGCAAAGTGTAAATTGTATTTACAGACGACCAGTGTTGAGTAAAGATAATCAAATATTTATCTAGATAAAGATAAAAATAATTGAGTATAATTATAACTAGATAGAAATAATATTTTTGTAAAATAAAAAAATAAAGATAAAGACAAAGATAATTGCCATTTTTCTAGATAAATAAAAAGATAATTTTTTTTCTAATTCATAGTGATTTACAATTACATAAAAATCAATACAATACTTTTGTGTATACGACTGCATAGGTATATCCTTACCTATACGTATAAAGTCATAAAACAACAATAATATTTTTATGGTTTATCCATGTAAACTTTTAGAAAATCCATATAAATTTCATTATTCTGATGCATGCATGTTTTGTATTTTGTAACTATTATTTTATTTTTATCTAATGGTTTTCATCTTTTATTTACTCCTTAAATAAGTTATATAAAAAAAATATTATATTTGACATTTATTTATCTAGATGATTTAGTTAAAATGACGCGATTATTTGTCTATATAATTTATCTAGATAAATTTATCTCATTATACTCAATACTGAAGATGACTGTATAAACGAATTATTATAATATTATAGTTGATTTCAGGACTGGCCCTGAAGAACGACGGAAGAATTTCCGGTGGCCAGGCCTAATATTTTCATTTTCATAGCCTGTCTGACTATGAAAAAAACTTATTTTTTTGGTTAAATCTCCCTAGCTTGCCTAATAAATTTTCGGCTTGAAATATTGTTCCAGTCCACCCCCAGTCGGAGTATATTATATAGAATACAGACAAAACCTTCACGCTTAGTACATATTTATAATACGTGTACTTTTGTCTTCGATTATTTCGGCAACTGTGACACTTACGATTGACAGTCGTACTTATATATATATATACCTAAATAATGTATTATATATTTTTCATGTACCTGAATTGCAAAAGTTAAATTTTGTCTTTTGTATACAATGCTCGTGTATTGCGAGCGTTTAAATCATTAATACTCAACAACGAGAATGATATTGTGTTATATTTAAGAATCAAAGTATATATCGAACGTTATTAAGAAAAAAAAAAGAAATAAACACTTTATAGGTAGATACATTCGGATTCGAGTGTTCGACGAACGTTGTTAAGTAATTGGCAACTTTTCCGTTAAAAGTAGGCAGGTACACGAAAAATATTTTGAACACGTATTAAACTGCAAATGACTGCAAACAAAAAAAAAAAAAAAATGCTTTGGGTGGAAAAATTGAGAAACTAAAAAGATAAGGAAAAAAAATTAAAATAAGTATAATGCGTACGCCCGTATAACTAGTTTTCATACTTCATTGTTTACGACTGGAATTCAATAAATCAAAATGCCGTGCGATGTTTAATTATTGATTATAATATTTTGACTTAGTTTTATATATTTTTATTAGGACTTGTCTCTGAAAACTGTTTATGTTAATTGCATTCTAAACGTTATACAATGTTAGCGTTTATCGTTATTCAGGATTTAAACGTTATACAATTTTTGTGTTTATTGTTAAAAATAATATCTAATGCAGGAAATGATCCGGATATAGAATATAATAAATTCTTGAATTTATTGCTAAGATAAAAGTATAAACCGCGTGAAATAAATATTTCTACGAAACCGATATTATAAATTTTAAGTTAATAAATTTTCAATTATTTCTTTTTGCGTTATGTTCTGTTTGATGATATGCTATTATAATATCGTATATTGTTAATCGTTATGTTTTGTTTTGTAGTGTTTTCTGTCTAAATCATGTTTACACATTGTAATCTTTTTATATATATATATATAACGTTTGTATAAGCTCCGCTTGTTATTGTGTTTTTTTCGACCTGCCGATTGACGGAATCGCCAGTCGTCGTAGTCGTCGTCGTCAGGTGCCATCATCAACACCGCGTAAAAGTAGTTTGTCACTTTGCAGGCAGATATCAACTCACGATGTGACGTGCCCACACACGGACAACACGATACACGATCGTCGGTCGTCTTTTTTAGCGGTCTCAGCGCCGCCACCGTCTGAAAACCGTTCGAATTTCGTCGACAATATTATAAACGAACAATCCCACGTGTACGACAAAATACAGCAAAACCTCTAAATACAGGATACTCTATGAAATTGTGTCCGCCTTCCGGAGGTGTCCATTGTTTAGAGGTGTCCGTGTTATGGGAGATTTTACTGTACAATAATTATTTCGCAAAAACAATATTATTGCCGTGTCCCCCTCATGGTATTTTCCGCCTATGCGGCCAGTTGAACGACGGCAAAGGCATAGGCATAATACCACATCGAAGGCGTACAACAGGCGTAGTATTACGCGCTGCCTTACACGATATTATTATTTTATTTATAGGACAGCTGCAACACAGTGCGACGTGTGCGATACGTAAAGATACGCATAATGATGTTTTTTTTATGCAATATTCGAATACATAGTTTCCAAGTACCTATAGTATTTCTGTATTACATAATATATATATATATATTAAAAAATTACATCAATTTAGTCAATTTTATAGTATCAGAGGTATGTGGGTAGGTACTTGTATCATAACGTGCTTTATATATGTATATATATAGCAATGTTTTCACGGCTAAAAAACATGTATAATTATCCACGAAGCAAAATGGGTATGTCTTATCCGAATATAATGTAATAAAAGTATAATAACATAATATTGATGAAAAACATGGAAACATCGACGACCGGGTAGGTACCAATATCCTAATGTTTTTTATAGTGCTTACAATAATTTATAAGCAGTGCCGGAATTCATATGCAAATCCATATTTTTATAATATTTTTTATATAATAATATTTTATAGACACGGAATAATTCTGATAAAAAATCTATACGTTTCATAATGTGTAAATTATAATGCTAACATAAATTTTTTTTTTATATTAGATATTAATCTGCATAATAATAACATAAAAATGAATTCGTGCGTCATAAATAGTTAAAAAAATATTAAGACTTTTTTTTTATTATAAATGACTATTCACCGTGACAACTGCATGACTTTTTAGTATGAAAACTTAGACACCTATTTTATAATTTTAAAGCTAGAACAGTTATTTATATTGTAAAAGTGTTTATTTAAATCATCTTTACACGTCATATACATTTTTATTGATAGTGATAGTTTCTTAAATATTTAAATCATAATATGGAAATTATAAATAAAAATATTGTCAATACCATAAATAATTGAAACTAATTAATTTTTTTTTTTTAAACACTAGAAAAATATATATTACCCAACTGGTTAGGCTACAACAATAATGCTTTTGGTTTGACTTCCGTCATAATATGTAAAGTGGAAAACATTCAGAGAAAAATATTCCGGTTCAGAACATGAAATTAAAGATATTTGTTGCCGTTAAAAATATAAAGTACCTACAAAAAAATATCACCATGATAAAAATTAAATTTTTCTGTAAAAATTTCTGTAGATTCTTTTATACAGAAATGTGTTACTTCTTAAAAATAATTGACTGTGAAACGTTCTGAAAAAACCATCACGTAGTGCCAGGAATACAATATAGTATAATATTAAATACACAAATGTGAGATAATTGTATTTTATTATAATATAGCCGAGTGCCGATCGCGGAGTTCCGTTTGTAGACGAAAACGCCTCCATGGCGCAGCGACGGCGACGCAGGTGTTGAATAGAAAATAAGAAAAAATACAAAATGAAGAAGAAGAAGAAAACAATATTATTATTAAGAATACTTTGGTCCGACGCGTATAATGAAAATCACAATAATAATATTGAAAGTGTGTGCGTGTGTGTGAATGTGTGTGCTTCTTTGTATATTTTTACAATTATTCATTTTTATACTTTCCTATATAATAACAATACGCACGACAGCGGCGAACACAA
This sequence comes from Pentalonia nigronervosa, assembly GCA_014851325.1. Lineage (NCBI taxonomy): Eukaryota > Metazoa > Arthropoda > Insecta > Hemiptera > Aphididae > Pentalonia > Pentalonia nigronervosa. The sequence continues at coordinate 102,990 of JACXSJ010000755.1, forward strand.
CAAACGAGACTCAGCCGCCGTCATCGCGCGTTACCCCGGAGTAGGTTTAGGTTAGGTTAGGTTAGGTTAGGTTATTATATAATATTATAAATGCGCATACTACTTTTTGCTCACGCAATGCATTAGAGGGCCGATGCGTTTATTTATGTGAACTAAAACGGTACACAGAGTATTATTATAATAGCGATATAACAATAATATAATATATGCATAGGTAATAGGTACCTCCATACGTGACTTCGAGTAGTATATTACTTATAATAATGTACATTTACAATACCACGTAGCCTGTATGGTATCATACAAATACCAACTTCACAGGGTAATATTTGGCGAAGAAGAGGGGGCAAAATGAATCTAGATTTCCAAAACACATTTATACCTATTTACCTATTTACCTATCGGTGTATCCGAATCGGTTCCGAAACGTCTGAAATATAGGTTCCCAGATTAGTTTAAAAGCGTTTTCAATTTTCCTTTTCATTTTTTACTGCAGACTCAGGACTGTCTACATATTATGCACATTGCAGGTATGGTTAAAAATATTGTGTCTTTTTTTTTTTTAAAATAGGTCATGATTAGGGCCCGGATTTATATGCATTTGCATGTTTTTTCTGAACAATCCAAAAAGTAACTAGATAAACTACAAGTTTGAAAAATAGTCAATAGATCCGGAATGCAAAGTATTATTTTACATATTTTTGCATATTTGGTCGTATCTGTGCATATCTGTGTTTTACAGATTTCCATTGCACATAAATGGTTTTTAAATGCATATTTTCTCATATTTTGTAATTGTTTGATGTGTAGATACTGCATATTTCTGTAATTTATGAATACCTATGTTTTTCATACCCATTTGTTTTACTATTGTAACCTACATATACAAATGGTTCATAAGGAATTTGTTTTCTTATATTATTTAATTGCTTCTAGATAAAAATAATTCTTTAATATTAATAAATATAAAATAATTTTTTTTTGAAAACCAAATTTTTTTATTATTTTAAATGGTATATTTTACAAAATAAGAGCATAAATACATATTTTATAGTGTATATTTGTAAGGTTTTAAGAGCGTATAAATCCGGACCTAGTCGTGATGTATTTTATTTTTTATTTTATATTTCATTTATTTTACCTAAAATATATAATTATATAATATATTAACTATATAATTATATTAAATACTTGTTAAATTTTTTACACCCGTACACATTGATGGAAAATATTTTATATTATATTGTATTTTGCTTTTTTCAAAATTCTTTATCTGGAACCAATTCACATTGAGCCTTGTATAGGAAGAGATTTAGTATAGTCTACTAGGCTGGTTTATCTTGAAAAAGAATGAGGAAGAAAGAGTGTATGAACATAACCACTGTTAAAGGCTAAATACTAGAAACTATAAATATATTTTACTATATTGTATACATTGAAGTAAACAATTAGCTAATTTAAATCATTGCAAGTCAAACCGAAAATGAAAAGATATGTGTCGGCCAACAATCAATAATTAAGTCTTGAAATCAACGAATTTTTTTCAGATTTTATTTTTTCAGAGGTTATGTTATTCTGGCATCCATTTATACGAGTAGTAATTAAACTGATGTTTCAAATGTTATAAACCAATTGATCTTTGGATCTTTGCCCTCCCACTCCTTCCACGAGATTATTATTAAAATATAAATAACTTTTTTTTTAATCTTAAAGATAATAAGTAATACAAAATGAATCAATTTTAGATTTAGTTGTACAAAGGTATAGATAATAAAAAAAAAAACTAACAATTTTATATATTTGATAACACTTAAACAGAAGAACAATTATCGTAAAAACTTATTGATCCAAAAACATTAAAAAAAACGGTTTATGTAAATGTTTACAGAAATAAAATCGTGTTATACTATAGGTACCTAACATGTTTTTTGGTATTTAGTATGTACATTAATTTAATTATACAGATTATACACAATAATTATACGATAATTATAATGTATCTACGTATAAATAAATTAATTACAATTTCATTATAAGAATACATACGAAACATTGAACAAATATAAAAAATATATATAATTAGGGATCATTATTGTAGGTTATCATCATGGGAACGTGCGAACGGTTGTAGGATTTTTGTGAGAATTAACCAATAATAAATCTTTATAAAGAATATAATATTATTAAGACTTTTATTATTTTAAATTTTGAATATTTTCATGTTTAAAACTAAACTATATAATTGAAATCAGGAAATGACATAGTTCAATTTAATCGTGTTGTTATATAATAATTTATAAAATTAGCGATTTCAAAAATACTCGGTATAAGAATGGCTCCAAAATGTTCAACACAAAATATTGATTTGAGTAAAGTTTATAATATTTGTGTTCCTCAAAAAAAAAAATATGATTAAAAAAAAAAAATTGAATTGAAATCTAATTGAATTCGTATATTTTGTGTTTTCTCGTATTTTGAAATGCATACTGAACGTTTATTATGTATGATATACTGACATACGTAATTATAAATACTGAATAAATAATGACTAATATGATTAAATCAAATTATTAAGTTTTTATTTTCAAAATAATGTGAAGGAATATTATAACTGTTTCTTTTACTAGCTTACGGTTTGTAACGTAAATGCACATAGAGTAAATCGTTTTCATGTCCAGGTCAAGTAAGGACAATACTTGTACAATTATTATGGAACTGTAACATTTACGAATGTATTAAATGTTCGTTTACTTCTGGGTTTGTGTACCTATTCAATGGGTCACTTGACCCGAATCGTCAAAATAATGAACGTCGTGTATATATTTTTGTTCAATCAAATATTAAATTGACAAACGTAAATAGAATATTTGTAGATACCCTTTTTCAGTATACCCACACGCAACCAACTTAAATATTTATAGCGGATTTCGATTAAACTATTTGTTTAATATGTTTAATATTTATCAAAGCTCTAACACATTTATAAATACATTTTAAATGGTAAATTTTTAAATGTATTCACTACTATTGTATCGATATTTTTTGTACGTCGACATAATATAAATTTTTTTTTTGAAATCTACCTTGAGATGTTTTAAAAAAAAGTTTTTGTCATTTTTAACAAAGGTAATTACAAAAATTAATTAAGCTTAAGTTGAGACCATTTTGTTGTAAATAAAGTATTGAGTGGGTCACTTTAATAGATGTATCAATATTTGAACTTTAAATGTTTATAAAAAAAAAAATTGTACCAATAGATATTTAATATTTTCAACTACTATCATAACAATGTCTGAAGAACCTTGTATTACATTTTCAAGCATTTTTACCCAACAAAAAGGGTATTGGTTTAGATATGTTTATATACATATATACTGTTAGTTCACAATTACAAACTTAAACAAAAACATTATTTTGTTATACTAAAAATCATTTACACATTCCATTATTTCAAAATGAAGAAAAACATTTCTATTATTTTTAATTATCTAAATAGTCACTATTCATTTAGGTACTATAATAGAATCTACAGTATGAAGACTGGAATGTTTTTGTTTGAATTGTCTGAAAGTAGATAGAAATACAATGTTAATTGAAAACTTTGAAAATTGTTAAATAAATATTGAACACACATACTGTTTATTACTTATATATTGATATAAACTTAATTTAAAATAAAAATATGATATAAAAGTAACATTGAACACATATTGTGTAAAGTTTGATGTCGTTTTAATCATTTAAAATAACAATGCTTACATTTGTTCATACATTATATCGATCGCTCCAAGGAAAAAGGGCACAAGTGACAATTTATCAGGTAAAGGAGATAATATAGGTGTATCATTTGAAATAACTAGTACTTCAGTGTGACCATTTTATAACAAGCAATTTAATATTTAAATTTAGAATATAATAAACGACACTTCATATAATGTGTTATGTAAAAATCACTTTTAGGTAAAATGACATATATAGAGACCAAACGCCAATAGATTAAAATATAATATGTGTGAAAAAAATTGGTGTATAAGTGTCAAAAATTCAAATTATTTTATAAAAATTGTTCTTGATACATGAATAATAGTAATAACTCATTAAAAGTTGCTTGATCTTACAAACAACAAAAGTCTTTTTAATACATTACTTTAAAGAAAATCATCAAAATCGCTTTAAAAAAAAATATCAGAACACGAAATGTAAAATAACAATTTAACCGTTTTTTTATTGGTTCTCTAAAATTCTAGAAATTGTTTAGACTCTTTTTACTGAAAGAAATTGATATATATATATATATATATATATATATAAATTGAAATTAACTATAATCATTATATTTGAAATATTTTCATCGTCGAGTTATAAAAGTACTCTGATATCTACATATAAAATATATGAATTTGATATTAATGAAATCAAAGTACTTTTCAGACTTTGCAATAGAAATTCTCAACATTCAATTTAAAAACTGACACGGTGGATATTTATTATACACTAATATATTGCTGGACTTTCGTTTTATGCCATTTAGAAAAAAAAGTTATGACTTATCTCAATATACACGCAAACTCAACGATCATGAATTTGACTGACGAAAAAAAAATCGGAACGGCTAATCAATAGGCAGTGAGTCGATTCAATCATCCCGAGAGAAAATTTTGTTTTAGGGTATGTATAATTGTTAGGTGTAATGCATTTTAAATCTGAAAACGATTTATTACTAAATATTCCAATTGAGATTCCAGGCTAGCCTCATTGTATTACGAGTTTTGATAGTAAATTTAATTTAAAATTCGTTACGACTAAATGTAGATTCCGCAATTTCGACAAATCCTGAGGTAAAACCCTATCTATACATTTGCTACTTTCACAAACTTTAGAAGTTGTTTATTAGTTATTTCTCTAAAATGTTTTAATGTGTGGAATGTGTGTGTGTGTGTGTATACACTAAAATGCATACTACACATAATTTTACTGTGAAATAATTGCTTCCAAATTTTACATTTTGCTGAGAAATTATTTTGTTCGTCTAATAGATTAATATTGGAACTGAATGCGTTTTATTATAATATTTTAAATTCCATATTGATTTTAATAATATGTCAACATCAAAAACACAATAAAATTGTAGGTATGTATGGAATTCTCCAAAACACGTATACATTTGACCTAATATTATTTACACAATATTACGTCTCTTTAATTCACTTTTATAATTTTAAATTTGAGTGTATACAGAATTTTTACAGTATTTTACAGTATAAAAGTACAGTTGTGTAAAACAACTTTTGTTTAATTTATAAATAGTACAATTATCATGTCTGTTTATTCAGAATTTACGATTTTACTCAAAGTATTCCCAATTAAGTAAGAATAAAATGAATAATATTTTATAAGACAAACCTAGCAATCAGTCAAAATTGCATATAAAATGAAAACAAGCAGCTCTTATTATTAATTGATCAAGTAATGTTTATAGCATACACAGTTACATAAAAAAATATACTATTTTATTTTACTTACCTATAAAACGTATTTAACATTTAAGATACCATTTATTATACAAACAATATTTACAACTTTAAATTTTTAGTTAGGGTACTTTATTAAAAAAAAAAAAAATCCCTAAATAAAATGTGTGCTAATGATACCCATATTGAATTTTAAACCTAACATAAAAAAAATAAATAGAAATCATTTTGTGTAGTGAAGTAATATTGCGATTTTCAATTATTTACCTACGAAGTAGGAATAGATATTATTTTATTAATTTTATCCGTCTCTGAGACTTACCATACCTACTATTAGCATGGTTAATGGTAATGACTCATTATTAAAAATGTTGATTAGGTGTCATCCGTTCTATTATATCTTTGAACCGTCACCTGTAATTGTAAATTATAGATAAAGAGGTTTGTAAAATTTTAATTAAACAACTGAATGTGAACCTATTTAATACTTTTTGTACTATATTTTAGTTATAAGAAAATAAATGCACTTGTAAAATTCTAAAAATTAAGTTATTTCGATTAATAACATAAAATATTGACGTAGATTCATATAATAACATAGTCGTACAAAGAACAAAGAATTACGTTATTAATCATTATAATCGAACATAATAGTTTAAAAAAATTGAACAACCAAAAAAAAATAATTTAAACAATTATACAAATTTACAAAATATAATATACAGATACCCTCAATATCAAATATTGTGTTGAATTTAAATTTTGATTAATAATACTAGTCACTTAATAAAAAAAAAAAAAAAATCGGTTTTTGTAACATTTTTAATACGAAGTGCATATTAGTACCTATAGGTATACTTAAACTTAAATATATTTTGTTTTGATCGGAATAACGAATTGGTATTTTTTTTAGTTTTTAAATAAAATTCTTTTGATTAGTAAAATAATGTGTCGTTCGAATAAATGGATATTATTTCAAATAAATTTCAACAATACGATCGAATGGTTTTCGGTGTTATTTTGAAACAATAAGTATTCGTTTACAGTGTTGGTCCATTTATTTTAGATTTTAAACTGAAGCAGAAACGCTTTTATTGACTTTTCAACTATATTTGATTTGTTTTGAAAACTTTTTTTTTATAGATAGATACAAAATGATTCAATCGTAACCATACACACTGTTAACAAAACTTCTGTGTATCATAAAAAATGACCATATAATAGATTACATATATGTAATTTTTTCATCAGTAAATTACATTACTTGGTTATATATAGTCAACAGGAGTGAAAGATTTATTTGAACACTTAAAAGTAAGATTTCCACTGTAAAGAATGTCTAATTGACCTTAATTGGTATAGTGAATAAATGTACACCAAAAAAACAAATAATAATATTTTTGTCGATATATATCATTTGTATATCTACCTAAATATTATAACTACTTGTATACAATTTAAACAGTTTCAAAATAATATTAACTCATTATTTATTGAAAATATTAGTGAAAGTTTAAATATTGTATATAACAATGGTTCACTAATCAGAAGCTATCGTACGTATTTTCGGTTACTAGTACACCATTAATAACTTTAAGAGAGTGCGTATACATAAATAAAAATATTTACTGAATCACGAGTAGGTATCTACTTAATGCTAGGCATAATTTTATCAATATTTCGAAAATCGATTTTGAATTAATTATACTATTTCATATTATGACAATCAAAACGATAATAATTAATATCATTGAAATAATAATAGTATACTACGACGATGTTTGTAAGCGTACTATATCGTTCGAGCATTTGCAGGAATACCAAAACTTAAATGATAGTGGGCGGTCAACAGAACGCGTATGCATTACGCAATACCACAATGACGTTTCTTCGGTGTGATTCAAAAATCACATTTTATTACGAAATAAATAAGGAACTGCTATTATCACAGACGACCTCAAATGTAAAAAAAAACGCACTTAAAATGATTAATAATCGTTGATTTTATGCCCCGCGTTTCGAATTATTATTGTGCGTCCCCGACCGATTTCTGGCGTTCTTATAATATACGAGCACTGCGCCTATATTATACAAATGAAATATTATAATATATTTTATGTATCGATGTCGTTTTTTTAAGAGAGACCATATAGTTATATATTGAGGAATTTTCTGCTTTCATATTATTATTATCGTTCACGTCGCGCGCAGCGAACATATTTCATGCATCTGCTTCTATATATTTATATATATACACAAGTATAATAATAATGGATAATACGGTCGGAAAAAAATATAATATAGCCGAAGAACGGACGGCGTTTATCATTTTTATTTTCCCAACAAAAGTCGAAAACCGTCAAATAATTATTGGCGTGGGAGAAAAAACACGGAGCGCCGAACTCGCGGTTAGGGCACGTGTGTGTAATAATAATATTGTGTACTGTAGTGCGCACCTTCTTCTGACGACGAATGAACACAAAACTATTATCATCATCGTCGTCCATTAAGATGTGCATATTATGGTTATAATATAATATTATCAAGGCATTGGTTTATCGATTTCAGGAGTAGAGACTGTATTTTAATTGTACATGACGCACACACACAATTTAAATGTTATAATACACACATTGCTGTGCATCACGTGCCCATTAGCAAGCGTTTTTAATGCAATCTAACGTCGATGTGTAAAATACGGTCATTTTATTTTTTGTTCGTCCGCAGAGATAAAATAAACATCTTCACGACGATATAATTTCACCAGTCGCGTGTTGTGTACATTACGTTAGTTTATTTACTATAATATATGTATTATATTGTTTTTTTTTAACCGGACCAACGGTATATATGATGTCATAAGGACTCGTGTATTAAGTACATATTATTATTTGTGTACCTGTATAAATATTATACGTATGACTAGAAGTAGCGTAGCCAGGAAATTATTTTGGGATTTGTTTGGGGGTTAAATTATTAAAGTATAAGAATTTAGGTTTAGCTCAGAGTTTGACAAATAACGATCACACGCAATACGCCAAGTAATACTATGCCATTTGGGTTTTAATTATTATGGAAATCGACGAGTTATTGAAATAAATGTAATATTATTGAACAGTAGAGAATAATATTGGTAAAATGTAATTGACATAATTGAAATACCGGGAAACAGAATTATTGTGTATTTAAGAATTATACTAAACTTTTTAATTATTTAAAAAATCTTAAATACTGAAAGTTATGAATTAATAAAAACTAAAACCAGGGTAGAGGAATTCACTAGGTCCATCAACTACTATTGTTTTGCCATAGAGTCTTGGGAATTGGGACTGAAAGAAATTTGCTAATATTTTCTCAAACATTTTAAAATTTTCATACCCTGCTGTGATCGGAGAAAATATTATAAGTGAACAATTGAACAAGATTATTTTTACAAAGTTTCAAAAATGGCTAAAATTTGTCCCTTTATCAAAACTTTTCGTACGTTACAATATATATTATTTCTGTCAGACAAAAAAGAAAGTATTTATTTTTTTTGACGTAAATTTATTACGGTTTATAGAGTTAACTATGTCAGACAAAATATAGATGTTAGCATATCAACAGTATATTTGTTTTAATTTTTATTATTAGGGGGAGGGGGATAGGAAGAAAAACTCAATAAGTTGCCTTACTAAAAAAATATTTATATAACCACTACTAATATATTTTCATAACTAGTTAAATTACACCTCAACGAGTGTTGGTTTTTTTTTACCAGCGTGTGTGAAACTAATTTCATGTTTATAAATCAAAACACATTATTATTATTTTGTAACTGACAGAAGTAAAAAATTGAATTTAAAAATTCAACGCATGACACTTAAAATTTAGTTCTGTAGCAAATAATATGATGCTTATAAATATTATATTCTGGATGAGTCAAAAAATAAAATAGATCATAAGAATAATGAAAAAATGTTTTCGATTCGAATAAATAAATTTGATTTAAATTCTAAATTAATGTTACTAAAAGGCCGACTCGTATTTGTATGATTATATGAAGATATTTTATCTGAAAATAATAGTATCACTCTAAAAACCAATTAAATACCTAAATTACCAATTTATAAAACTATCTTTAAGCCTATTTGTACTTGTGGTCTACAGATTTGATGCAAGTTGGAAAATTCTAATACAAACAAAATCCAAGCATTCTAAAATATCGCACTTTGACAACCAAAATATACTATATCTACAACCTAATTCTGTATAATGATTTTAATATTTTTAATATGAAAACTATGAATGAAGTAGCACGCACCTTTTGTATACGAGTTCTTGTATCTAGTGACTTTGAACTCATAACAATCTCCTCATAAAAGATAAAATCTTTTCATTATAACACTATACCTACCAGGAAATACTCGGTGCAGATTAAAAGGGAAGTGGTGTCACAACCTATTACAAGTATCATAATATTCAATCCTATAACAAAATAAATTCGAAATTGGCAAATAAAAATGCAAAACAAAGAAAAGAAAACTAATCAAGTTAAGTGTCGTTAATGGGTGATTCCTTAATCAATCCCCATCATGTCTATATACCTACTATACTGAGAGTAAGTTTATTTAGCGTTTTATGTATAGATTGTGTATTTCAAATAAATATAAAATAATAAAGAATGTCTCTTATGACTTAATTATCACTTGGTATATTTCATTTTTATGTTATAAAGTGGCAATACATTTTTTTTCACCGATTTTAAAAACAAAAAAAAAAAAAATAATCAATCTTTCCCCGAATTCGTTTTAAAATAAAATTACAAAATTTAATGAAAGGTATGCCTGATAAAAAGCATAAACTTTTAGCGAAATTGTTTTATTAAAAATATAATTCAATTTATTTGTCCAAATTATGATATCCGTTGATTTTGCTCATTCTGCACTATTCTTATTATATGGTGTAATATACATAGGTATTAGGTTTTGTAAAATAATTATATACTTAAATATATTTACTCCACAAAAGCCATTAGCGTTCCTATATTTCCTTCGAATATGTTTTGTAACGAACGTGAAGGCACGTAATAAAATAAACTAAATTCAATTTAATATTTCTTTCCATTTGTTTTACTTAAACGTCAACATATTTCAACAGTCTTGTCTTCATTCTGTTTAATTCTCGTCACTATGGATAATTCGCAAATTCCATCATCGTTATGGTATTTTTACGAATACGGTATTCATTACACCTTTGAGTTAATATTTATTATGTATTTGTTGTAATTTTATCCACGACAAGGCACGAGTTATTGCTGTTCACGAGCCTCCAAAGTAAGTACAGCTTTGGCGCACAATTAAGTTAAACGTATCAAAACACGATAGTGTAATATCATAGATAAGAAATCTATTATAATTTTACTAATCCATTATACTTATATTAAAATTAAAGCTCTAAAATTTCATGAAAAAAAAACACATTATATCCAAGAATATATTTTAAATCCTTGGTAAAATGTTATTTGTAGTAAAAACATTTGAGGGTATTAGAAACCTGCGATACCGACATAATTTTTTTACCGTCCTATAACAGCATGGACCAACGTTCCAGTTTAAACCCAAATTTTGTATTTCAAAGACAGTGAGATAAATAGCAAAATAATTTAATTAGCATTTTTTATCAAGTAACTATCGGAAATTGTAAATAGAAGAACGCAAAATCTAACCACAGATCTTTCAATATTTTAGTAAAAACAAAAATATGCTTAAAAAATGAATGTCTATTTATATTGATGAAAAATATTAATTCAATATTAGGTTATACCTAATTGCGTGTCTAAATATTATCGATATTTACACCAATTATAATAATTATATATACATTTTTATGTATACTTATATTAATCCTAAAAAACAAGCTACTATAATATATATATAGATATAGAACTTTTTTTGGATAGTAATTTTTAGTAAATTTTGGTAGTAAAATTTCTGTCTTATGGTTACCCCTCAAAGACGAGACTTCTTCAAAATATAACAATACAAGATAAATAAATATTGCTGAACTCTGTTTTAGTTTTTTTTTTATGATTTAAACTATTTAGATTACAACTGTTATCGATTGTTGTTATTTTTGTTATTTCTTCGCGAGCATAAACATGGTATTACAAAATACTCAAATGAAAAATTGAACGCGTTTCAAACAAAAATGTAATTTATTATAGTTCCTAAACCGAACATTATATGCCTACGTTTATTATTATTATATTTCCTATAGTATATATTTTATTTTATCGTACTGTAAAGCTGCTGCAGGTAATCTAGTAGTTTCAAGTCGAGTTGCGATAGTTCGTTTCGATGAAATTTCACAAAATAATATTACAATAATTATGGCAAACAAACAGACTTGGTACAAAATCGCTGTACTCACTCGCAGAGTACATAATTTTTATCATCTGACTCTACTACGTAAGTAGATATTATAATAATATAATACTGCTCATACGTATACGTATATAATTATAATATTGTGTCGTGCAATTGGCGTTCCACTTTAAAGACTTGCGCAGCACTTGACGTATGGCGATCCATTAACGATTCACTATAATATAATTTTTCGTTTGTAATATTGGATAATGTTTAAAAACGGCATTGCAAATCGGAGATAAATTTTAATTAAAACAACATCAACCAAAGACCTAACGGCGGCGGCGTATAGCGTCCAATTATTTGAACTCGCGATCCAGCCAGCCAATCATACTCAACCTACGATTTACACTAGCGGCAGGTATCGAGTTTTACCCGAACACTGGGGAGAGTAATATTTATTCAATTACAGTAAATACGCGTCTGTTACCGATGTGTGTGTGTGTGTGTGTGTTTGTGTGTGAATATTAACTTTTCCTTGACAGTCCAAAGGCTTTTGTAAACCTACCTTTACGTCATTATTGTATATATTATATAGAGACTAGATACATTGGTAAACCGCTTTGGCTACAGTAGTTATATTATTATTATTATCACTGTAACTTCTCGGCGGTACCATACATACCTATATATTCATGTGTATGTTTGTGGTTTGCTGTTTGTGTATACGTATTCCGAACAGCGATAATAATTGATTGTTGACTGTTGTAGCTGTTTAATGACGGCTTAATGTCGTGTTGTGTTATAACAACACTAATCAAGCCCTAAGCTAAGACGTGGCTGCTAACACCAGTCATTATATATTATAGACTTTCTCGATCTTATTATCAATGTGACCGGTAAATTTTCTCACGATTCTGATTATTACGCAGCAAACGCATTCCAATATTTAATAATTGTCTGAAAAAAATTAAAAGACATGTATTAGGTAGTAGCATAATATTACGTCCATGGGTGAAGTATAGGTTTTTTCGTTACCTACTTAACGGAAATTTGTAATAATGCTAAGTTAAAAAAAATAATTATTACTACGTTGATATTTACGTTAAAAAACAATTGAACAATAAATGTTTATTTTCATTTTGTTAGGTACATGATATTTAGGTTAATTATTACATTATATATTTTTGAAAATAAATATGTAATAAATTAAGAACTAACATTGTATTGATATTATATTGATGTATTATATTTTATGCGTTCTAAAGAAAATGAAGTAAAAATAACATATTATTTAATATTAATTGTTAGAAATTTATGTAATGGTATAATTATTTAATTATAGTTGATTAAGATATTTTCAATTACAAACAAGATTGTGAGTAGCTATATTAGCAATATAAGTAACTATAGTCTATACTCTTTAATGTGTGATTTTGATTTAATAAAATATTATTGATAGATACATTTTACTTTTATGACTGAAGTTTTTTATATCGTAAAAATATTTAAAATAAACGGATGTAAATTTTTACATTAAAATACAATTTGGTATATTGGAATATCGAAACTATTCATATGGTGTATATTGATTATTAATAATTCGAAATTGTCTTCTTGTTTAAATTTTAATTTATATTCATGACATTTTTAGCTTAATCAGCAAAAACAGTAAAAAGAACATTTCTTGTTTGAAAAATGTTTGGATTGCCACAGAACCCTCGCTTTAAATGGCTTAAACAATCTGAAAGGTCGAAAATATTATAGTTTTTAAGTAGGTACCTATATGTGTATACAGATACTTAAAAATTCTAAAATTATCATAACTTAAATACACGCGTAAATATGAGTAATAAAATATAAAAATTGAGAGTGAACATCATCTAGCAGTATATTTGTACATGTAAAAACAAATTTTAATAATAACCGATCGATGTAAGCGTGTAACTTTTGGAACAAATCCCGTTCGACGAGTCATGTCAACTCGTGTGTAAATGAGAAACATGCCACTACCGAAATCGCTTACTTTTTGTACGATATTTTTCAAACGGTACATCGTTTACTGTACTCATCAAGCACATGAAATAAAAAATAATAATACCCAATCAATAATAATAATAATAATAATAATAATAATAATAATAATAACAACAATGACCACGACCGTAATAATATTACAGTGATAGCGTGGCGTGATAAATATCGAGTCGAAACGATGCGTAACTCCATCAATCAAAAGGTCAAGTAAAATAATTAATCTACCTTCTACGTGTAGTTTATACTTTATTTTAGTATATATATATATATTTATGACTTGTGAGTGTGTACACACACAGACCGTTAGCGGAAGTACGCGCGTTACTAAAATATATATTTTACTACTTTTATAGACGTATAATATTTTGAACTTTTATAGTAATAATTTGTACAATATGTATATTATTATATGTATAGAGAGTTCGTGGTATTTATTATACTTGTATTGTATAATATAGGTACGCCACGTCGGTGGAAAAAAGAAACGAAAATGCGTGGTAATTGGACTACCGACTGCGTTAAACGTTCAAACCGATATTAAATTATACGTCGTAAATATGCCGGCACTGCGTATAATTAATATAGGTAAGGACTTACCGAATTTTTCACTTTATTCAGAATTTATATTTTTATTCCGTTTTGGCCATCTCCTTTCAACCGACGCGATCATGTCAAGCATGACAGCAAACAGCAACAAAAAATATAAACCGTCGCTGACCAATTATTATTATTGTTATTACTACAACATGGACGAGGCGATAATTTTAATAACATTATAAATACGGAGATAGTGTTTTCGTAATTAAGTCCTGTCCGGGACAGATAAGCTGAACATCCGGTCGCGTCACAGACGTTTTTACCGCTATTTATTAGGTACCTATACCAAGGTATACTAAAGCAACGGGACCATGGTTACCGCATGTCCGCGTCTAAAAATAACATATATTTTAATCCAGAGTCATTACAGTAGTTAGATACCTATTTTTAGATTTAGCCGTTACTTTGCTCTGATGAAGTATAGACGTAGAGTCCGAAAGTTTATGTCCATAAAATGCTTAAAAATAGACAACGCAATAATTATAATTATATTGCATTCAAAAACCATACCAAGTATATAATATAATTAGTTACCATTTTTTTATAAGTATCTACGTAGGTTATAATATACTTATGTTTTACCTCGGATATGCTTAGTCGATTTTTTAATATTTTGGTCATAAGCTCATAACATTGCTTTACATTTAGGATAATATTATATTATGAATTACTTATAATAATATTAAAAAGTGACAATTTTATACACAAGCAGTAATAACAATAACTGCTGTCAGATATAATGAACTAACTATGTGAAAGCTATTATTTTAAAATGTAATTATTATGATTATTGTTCATTATATATTTATAAAAAAAAATAATAATATTAGTAAGAACATGTTATTTGATAGTCGGTTAGTTACACTATCCAGTTATTTCTGTTACACTCTATGTAATATAGCTGTAAATTTATTTTTAAAATGTTAATAACAATGTGATATAATTATAGTATGCGTGTTTTTAATAAAATCATTTAATCGCACCAGGAAAAAAAATCTTATAGGCATTTGTTTTATATGATACGGTTAGAGCTGGCAAAAATTGAATTACAATATTGTAATTTCTAACTTTTAATTAATTGCTATTATAAGTGATAAATGTTACAATTATAAATTGCATTCATTTGTTTAACCCTTTAGGCTCTGATTATATTTTATAGTAAAATAGTATGTAGCTTTCGTTTTGAATTAAATTAGGTTGGTTTGAAGGTAGGTATCGTTGGAAAAAAATTAATATTTTTGAAATGTAATACAACAATCTTTATGATTTAATTACGACCTAACCATTTTACAATAATTATAATATAAATCAAAATAACCATTCCAATTTGTAATTAATATTTTAATCTATAGGTACGTAACTTGTAATTTGTACCCAGATGAATAAATTTTGATGGTTATACTTCTGGGTACGGTTATAATAATTGATTTTTGGCGAATAAAGAAATGTTTCGAAGTTGACCTAACCTAAACTTTCTTAATTTTTTTTAGATGGATACTACTGTGTCGTATTAATGTTATTTTCCACTTGATAAACTTGATTTCAAGTGACAATAATAATTATAATTTGATTTCGAATTTAAATACCAATACTTACCTACTTAAATCCACCCGGGACATTATTTAATTTCATTTTCTTCACGCACGGGTACACTGTTTGACTATTTTAATTAGAATTCTATATATTAACCTAATTTTATTTTAGACCTAGTATTTATATATTTTTATCTTGCGTTCAGGTCGATTTTATTCTTTGTTATGTAATCGTCATGCCTCATGATGATGATGATGGATGTCGATCAATAGTGGTAAACTCGTTAATATATATATTACATAATATTAATATAAGTAAACTTTTAAACATAACCTAATATAGATAAATAATATAATATCTATACATAATAATATAACTATAGGTTGCCGAACGGTCATATTATATTAATTAGTTTTGCGTTTGACGGTTGTCAATATAGATATAATGTTTCCATACCGCATTAGATATTGTAAGTGATCTGATTGAATTAAAGCCGTCTTGTTCAATATAATATTTTTTTTCGTAACGACCAAATTAGGAAAAAAAATATAAAAGAGAATCTCGTCATTCAGACGAAACTGCAAGGAAATTAAGTCTGTGAAATTAAATTCGTTCATGCTAAAAGCCGCTTAAACGAATTGAACTTAAACTGTTTGTATTTGTTTCAATTTAAATTTGCCAACATTGTTTGCGGTGAATTTTTTTAATTTAAAATATTTTACGCTCAATATAAACTGATGTGCACCGAATCATAACCTATTTTGGATATCACACACAGCCGAATGGGTATCGTACTTATTACGGTTTCTAATTTTCTCCCACAACACATCAATCACCGCCGTTCATTAGTCATTACTTATACATTTTAAAAGAATATACATAATAAACAATGTCACCGAAACGTCAATAATTTTATTAATTAATTCTTAGCTTCTACTCGAATAACTCGATGGGTATAAAACAGCTGTAATGGTTATAGATAGGTATAATGCCGCCATTATTTACTGTTAATAATGAATTAATAATAATTGATCACGAGCATTGGACGTGTCATTAATAATTTATTCAAACATTCGTTTAATCGTGAAGTTAACAACTTTTCCGCGACAACTACGATACCTATTGACATTTTTTTTTTTTTTTTTATGAGATATTATTAATATTTATATATTTTGTATGCAGATGTTAGTATAGATAGGCACACGTTTTTGTGCTTCAATCATTTTACACGGACAAACATTTAATTTATATTTATACCTACCTGCGGTGTCTATTTAATTATTATTGATTACTGATATTTTTTATTTCGACAGCATAAGATAGACAATTTTATTCACAATATGTTATATTCAATTAAATAATTTCATTTTTAAACTATATATACATATTATGATACAAGTATATGTGTTTAGTTATAATTTACCTAATATAATACGTATTACAATAACATATTATGTCTTAACACGATGCATGTTTATTGGTAAATGTTACTCGTTTAAATAATTTGATTTTTATCACTGTTTTCTAATATTATTTACTTCCAACCATCTTCTCTATCGATCGAATGTGTTTTTGAATTCCGTACCTACATAAATCATTAATTAGCAGCTCCGAGATTACGTTTCATTATTTTTAGAATTTCAACAGATTTTTGTTCTTTATAAGTGTTTTTTTTTAAAGATCCTCTTTAAAACCATGTTTTCAACTATTTGTTGAACATGACTTATTCATTGTATTATTCACACCATTAGTGCGGTTACGTTTAGTGGGTCGTCAAAAATATTCTTTGTCGTTTCTCAATATTTTATTTCTTCACTTGAAGTAGGTAGGTAGGTAGGTACTAAAGAGAGAAACCTTCGCGTAGTGTTTTCCGCAGTCAGAGATTCTTATCGTGTTCGAGAATAACGCTTAAGATACTAATCACATCCCTGACCCATATAAACTAACTCTTTATAACTTATGATTATTGATCTGTAAATGTCAAATTGTCAATACTTGTAATTTATGCATATCCAGTTCTTAGAAATTGAATAGAAATAAGATACATGTAAGTATATAAGGTTATCGCATTTTTTTCAAGTATCAAAAAATTGTTTTATGCAAAAATGTTGTGTTTATATTGACGCGAGAGACCAATTTTCAACAAACTTCAATAACGTACAATCAGTTAGGACGATTTGTTTTCATCACACAGCTTTCCTTTCTATGTAGACAACATATTATACAGACTTATTATTTATTTCAATGTTATAATTATCTAATATAAAATTACAAACTGATCGACATACACGTTTAAATTTAAGGCTCTCGAATTTATATAATGTAATTTTAAATAATCTAAACTTCTGCAAAAAACCTTAGTTTAAATTACTTAAGTTTAGAAAATAAAGTTTAAAATTTATTTTGTGCAGAGTTGTTCTGTCAGTCAATATTTAGTCTTTTTGAAAGTTTATTTTATTCTATACATTTATAATGCTATTTTATTATTAGTTATTCGGTAAGTTAAATTTTTTTTCCGAAAACATTGTATTTATTAAATTATTAATTTATTATTATTTAAGTATTTTTTATATTGTATATTATTTTGATCAACTTTAAAGTTAATGCCAATTTACCGTAAAAAGGTATGGATAGGTTTGTGGTATAAATAGGCAAAAGCTTAAATATTTTGAAAATAGTAAACATTTTCGAATTGTAAAATAAAATAATATTAAAAACACAAAATAAAAAAATCCACACATCATTGAAAATTGATAAAATTAATTAACATTCATGCTTCCGCTGCTCAAAATCAAAAATAATTATAAAACAAAACTTACACCATTGTATAACTAATACATACTAAATTGTTCTCTGTTTATAAAAAAAAACTACAAGCAATATTAAATTTGTAATTCATTGATGTAAAGGTACCAATTTAAATGAACATAACTACGTCTGATGGTTAATAACATGTCAAAAGTGCAACTATACTCAAACATCTTTTCTGGTATAATAATTTTTAAAGACTTTAATTTATAATAATGCAATATAAATAACATCTGTTAAAATAATAACTAATAAAATAACTTATAGGAACATATACTTTAAAACAGTTTACATTTTTGATATTTGGTTCATGACTATTGTAATACCAAACATATTATATCTAAATATTTATAATATAATGCGAAGTTGATGTTTTAAGATATAAACGATCCACCAGATGTTCATTACTCGGCTACCGACCTAATCAGACACACAGGTTGAGATCAAGATAATAACATAATCTAGGATGGGTAGAGTATAAACAAGAATAATCAAACTTGACAACTAAACTAAACCAACTAGAATTTTAATAAATCAAAGTTATAATAACTTAATAGGTAATTTTCCAAGATACACGAAATCGATAATAATCAAATATGAATAATTAATATTTATACTATGTAATTCTGCTATGTTCAATATTTATTCACTACACTTTACTCTCTGGTAGTAGAATATATAAATTTCATCAACATAAATGTATCTACCTAAAGTTAGACTATATCAAGAAGCTTATTAAAACATCAAACTTGATTTGATTTGAATTTTCAGGAAATTATTTGCAGATAACACATCGCGACAATGTGAATTTAATGAAATAGAAATAATATGTGACTTTGTTGTCAACTTTTTAATCAATGACTGAAAGAATATGTTTTTGAATCAAAATCCAACGATGCTAACACTGGTGCACTGATTAAAGACCAGATTTAAATTTTCAAAAACTCAAAGAGGAAAAAGCCATAGTTTTGTTTGGTTCATCTTCTATTGACATGAGTATTTATTTTACATTTCATTGTAGCGCACTATCTCTGCGTAACAAAATAATTGCAACGACAAAAGTATGACATAAAAGTAAGTACCAGACAGTAAAGCCTTATTGATTGTACATAATATAATGTATTTATATTACAAATAATTTTAATTTATTGATTTCATAATGTTGGTTATTTACGAAAACAAATACGTTGATAGAATCTATTTAATACATTTGTAGGTATAAGATTCAATATAGTTTACACTTGATTATAAATTAATACCTACTAAAATTTTATTGTTTTATTTTATACGATTCATACTCTTTACTAATAATCAACACTAAGAAGTTTATCTACAGTTAATTATGCTTATCTACAAAATATAAACGTATTAATAGACTTGTGCATTTTTTGTTATTCGCTAAAAAAAATATTTTTATAGATATAGGCTGTGATCACAAACGTTTAAAGATTTTTCCTGTTTAAAGAATACAATTATAGTGTGTTAATAACTTATGACACGAGAAATTCTTTTATTGAATTTATAAACCTATATTTTAGTATCTAGGTAGTGAAGACTGAATATTTTATTCAAATTTATTTCAAAATATACGATGATAAGTATCAATTCAACTTTCTCCTTTTGACCATAAACATAACGAAAACTTATATCAATATTATTACAACGTAACGTAGGTACACTATAAATTTTTAGATTAATTATTATTTAGTATAATATACTTATGATATGTGCGTACATAACGTATATGGTTAATTTAATAACTACATTATTTGTGGTACATTTATGTTTTATGTAGTAGTAAATCATTTTTAGTTTTATTGTTTATATTGTGCTGATAGTCTAATTAAATATTTAACGACTCTTGATTTTAGACACGAATTGTTAATTTTATTTTTTTTTTTATGGTCTGTGCAATGTACAAATGTACACGTTAGTGTAAATACTTATTAGTTGTTGCTATTATGTTAGTGTTATTACCATGAAACGCAATAGAGACATAGACAAATAATTAGTTAGTATTTACTAAATGAATTGAAAAAAAAAAACTATAAAAAAATTAATTTTTACTATAAAACTAATTATTTATAGTCTATTATTTAAAATAATAATCTATGAAAAAATTGTATGAAATTAAGTTTTGAATATCAAGGCATTTACCAGATAAAATCGTTTACAAAAATATTAACATTTGGTGATAAGTCTAATGTTACTTTGTTATGTCAATTTCAAAATAGTTAAGTATGTATAAGTCAACCTCAAAAAATGTAGGAATTTATTTTAATTAATGTAATTTATTTTTAAAAAAACATAAGTTCTAAAAATCGATTGGAATATAATATCATTATGTCAGTACGCAATTATTATATATTGTCATCACGATAAGAAAATTTTACTTTATACATGATGGTAATAGTAACATTTTTAGTATTATAATACAATGAGAAATAGCAATAATTTTAAATTTCCTGCCACGAGACATCCGTGAAAAAATAAACATCGAACATATTTGACTGCAAAATGGAACGGAATAATGAGATTAAGGTTCCTTTATTTTTCTTTCTCTTTCCAAAATATCATTAAGATAATACTATTCAGTTATTTTTCACGATTTCACATAATATAACATGGTTAGTTTCCTGTTCCTACAATATAGGTTACGGGATTTACGTAAATAATATAAAAGAAGACATCATAAAATATTGGTAAAGTTACTTTTTCATTTTACATTAAATTTTGAAATTGAAACTTCCAGTACTTATGTTACCTAAATATAAAAAATAAACTCGTTCATACATCACACTACAATGTATTCCTCGCCACACATTTTATTTTGACCTCCACCTTTATTGTGTTTCGTATATTATGTATAGTAGAAAGTGTTTTAAATCCCTTCAGATTTGAATGATAAATCTTTAATAATGCTGCTATAAGTTATTATAATATTTTTATTTTTGGTTTTTTAAAACATTTTATACGGTCATGGAAATGTATGTCTTTTTAAATAAAATGAACATTTTGCATTTAAATATCCTATAACAAAAATGAAAATATAAACTTAACGCTAGGATAATTATTTATTTAATATTTTACTATTTCATATCGATTAAAATATGATTAGGTACAACAGTCTTACATAAGTTTATAATAATTTATCTATACTTATTTTTAATGAATTTGCAATATCGTATTATTCTATATTTCGTGTTTTTTTAATACCTGACTCAAAATATTCACCAGTTTTTTTTTCTTTTAGAGTGTACGTCATATAATTATAATAATAATGCAATGTATGACACTATGACCGCATAATCTTTGTGGAAAAATTATCTCATATGCACCGTGCTTAATCGGAATTTTATGCACATTGCGCATTCGATAAAAAAAGAACGATTATTCCAAAAAAAAAGACTCATCATGTTCGGTGATTTTCGAGCATTTTTTTTTCAAACAGACATCCGCCACCCGTGGGTTAAAGCTCGTGTCGTTGGCCTATGTCCATTTTACGTTTGTTTTCGCTTTGTTCTCAAAAAAAAAAACTTATTTTTACGTTCATCCGGTGCGGCGTAAGCCATCGTCAACAGCTGTGTTGTAAACAACTGAAAACTGTCAAATAAAAAACAAATCTCGTTAAATCCACTAAACCCGAACTTCACTGCGAGCATTATTTCATAAGCACATGGCCGAATGTCTTATTTCATGCGACACACGCATGTGACACCCACACACAGTCACACAAACAAAATAAACACGATATAGATAAGCACCGAAGACAAAATAAACTTTGAAGTCCCTCGTAGTACTTGTTGGCCAAAAGTATAGATCGTTAAGAACGAAATTGACATTTCACCAAAATCTTAAAAAAAAGAAAAATACAACACATCTACACTAACCGATGAAGTATGACTGAATGAGTTCATATTGGCGGGGCTTGCATTTGAAAAAAAAATTTAAACGTTATACAATTTTTTTGGGTTTATCGTTGTAAAGAAGTAAAACGTTACGAGAGTTTTGCGTTTCTCGTCATTCAAAATTTAAACGATACGCGATATTTTTGCGTTTGTCGATAAAAATATTGTCTAATGTAGAGAAATAGCTCTTCGAAAAAATTATTGTATTGATTGCTAAAATAAAAATAAATCGAGTTGAATAAATATTTCTTCGAAACCGACATCATAATTTTTGAGTAAATGGATTTTAAATTATATTGCGTTATGTTTTGTTTAATGATATATTATAATATGTTTTGTGGTTTTTAATTATTTTTATTTACCATGTTGTACGCGTTACATGTTTTAATTACGCTTACAAAATATATTAATCGTATTGTTTATCATATAATATAACTTAATAATCATATCATCTGCAAGCCCTGGTTCATATTATAGCAATAATAATAATAATAAACGTGTAAAGTGTATAAAGTTTAAAAAATTTCACAAAATTACGAAAAATTGGATTTTTTTTTTTATTAGTCTTTTGGTTACACCGATATAAATATAAAATACTGAAAATCATTATTTGTTTTATACAAAAACGCATAAAATCAATTGATATAATTATACAAGTATTATGGTACTATTTTCGAGCGTTCGTCTGAATTCACATTTGTAGGTCACGTGAACCGTTACAGACAATATTTCCTATATTATTATTATTATCGCGGTGCGTTTATCGAAACGTTTCGCAAATTTTTTTCTTTTTTTTAATTTACCAACTATACGTTTATTTTTTAAACGGATAACCAAAAATCACGGATTTTAATGATATCTTTTCCGGGTCTCACGTTTCCGATGATGTTTCTCGATAGTCTGCGTGGACCTATAGATCTTATGAGCGGCATCGAGTCAGAAACTGAGTAATAATAATAATAAATCGCTTAAATATACATGTTAGTAGATACCCATGAAGTGCATAATGTAATGAAAACGAGAAATTTAATAACATCATCAATGGGTGAAAATATGTAATTACGATTTATGATACACATCATCGCGATGAAATGCTTCAATAATTTACCATGAATATTCGAGGTGGTTCGAACACTTATAGATTGTATTGGTATAGGTATATTCACATAATTAAAATAAATTGCATTTTCCATATAAACGGCACGTAGTCATCATTATCATCCGATATCAACGTGGTTTGCCATTACAATACGGACGAGTGCAATATCATAATTTGCACCTTTTATAATCATTTATTGTACCCACCTACAGTGTCTGTCAGAATGAGATCCTATAAAAAATACGGTTTCGAATTCACACTTAATACAGCAGAAATCAATATATATACCTTCTAGGTGGATAATGATTATAACTATTCACACTGCAATCGGCTACACTAAAAATGTTTAAATATTCGGTAATTATTTTATGATGCATTAAATATGAAACACCGTAAAAAGAATATTATGTTAAGATAAAAAAATTACGTTTGAGTTACATTTTAGTAATTAGTTTGTTGTTCATTTTTTTTTTTTTGTAGTTTTCACCCATGTGACTCAACTCTTATAAATACCATCATCTGGTATTAGTATTGATGTATTTTATAATTTTAACACAATATAAATCTTTTTTGAATTTATTAGATTCTACACTTATAATTTAATTTATTTAACCATTAAGCCATGGTATTTTTCCGCATTCTTATTTTTGGTCGTCGATGTTTTCCGCACACCAAATTTCACGCGCATTATCTATAAATTATAGTGTCTTGTACTACACTCGATTTTATGCATCGTATTGGATTCAAAATAAGAGGTAATTCAAACGAGTATAATAACAATAATAATAATAATATATAAAATATTACCCGGTGAGAATATCTACTATTATTATGTGCGTATTGGAGTATTATAATTGTGTGAATTGAATTAAAAAAAAATAATATACACTATCGTTCGTTAAACCATGACACGTTGTCCATCTCAGTTAATATATTATTATACATTAATTATACTCATAATTATATGCGCGTGCCTAATCTATTATTTTTACCTCACAAATTTATACCTATTACATATCTACCTACGAGTTATTATCGTTAAAACAAAATGTAATTGTCGACGTACTTATATAATACTATATAGTTTTTATAATCAACGATATAGTATATGTTGTATTGCTTTATATATATATATAATACATGATGGGAAATTAGACAAAAATTATGTGTTTAGGATTTTTTTTTTTTAATTTTATTATATTATTCCAGGATTAGAGATATATTATAATATTAAAAAAAATCCTTAGGTGTATTTACTATTTTATGATATTTTTTTCTTTTTATCGTTATTTAATCAGCGATTCGCTTAACAGATAGACAGACAACAAGTACGTACTCGTATTTCTTATTTTATATAATTTATTATAAAATATGATTGGAAGTTAGACAAAAATTATATGTTTAGAGTTTTTTTGTTTTTAATTTTATTATAGTTTTTCAGAAGTATATAGACTCATATAATATAAAAAAAATTCAAAAAAAAAACAAAAAAATCTGTATGTGTAACTACTATTTAATTGATTTTTTCTTTGATAATTTTATCTTTGTTTAATTAGAAAATTACTTAGCAAATAGATAACCAACAAGTGCATACTTCATAGAATTAATTTTACTTTAAGAACATTGGTAATTTGTTTCTGGTCTTTATAGACTACAGAAAAATTACTTGCAGTAATTGTTATTATTTGATAAAAGTAGTGATTTTAGTGTATTATGGTGTATAAAAAAAACTCAACCGCAATACTTAGGTTATTCAAAGTATTGGAAAAAAGTTAGCTTGGATAATAATTATTATTGTTTTGAGTAAGGATATTAAGTTTGGTAGTTACATATTTTGTCTTTGAAGTATTAATTTTCTGTATTTTGTTGATGGAACATCAATATTTATTGATGATAAATAACATTAAATAACACTTCACTCACTAAAGATAACATTTGTGTAAATATTATATCCTATAATCAAAGTTGTATACGATTCCGTCTTATTCCAGCGGAACACATATAGGGGAGGGGATAAGGTATCACAACGCCACTTCTGAAATATCTTTCATACAAGAAAATTAATTTTTGAAAAATGCCTATGTCTTCTAGTTTCAGTAGTATTTCTTTTCAAAGAAATCATTATTAGCACAACAACAATCCGAAAAAAAAATTTCGTGTGTTCAATGTCTTCCATTATTTATCATGATCATAGAAGATAATAATATGATACGGGGAATTTGGAAAGCTGAACTTTTGACCCCGTTAAAGTTTGCAAGTCCAATGTTATTAGTTAGTTTGAAGTGTTGTTACATAAATATATATAGCAGAAATGTGTATTTTCTGTTATAAATACAAATAAATAAACATTTTAAAATCTATAACATTTATAAATATTAAATAATTATAGGTATAAAATCGTTCTCAGAACAAAACTGCTATAGTTAGTATTATTATTATAAGTAATCATTTGTTTTTTTCATTTCTATGATTGTTATTAGGTATTAATTTGGTATTTTACTTATTTCATAAGTAATCATTTTAGTAGGTAATATGTAGGAGTATACACGTTGGTATAATTCTGTAAATAATATATTTACAATTAAACCTTTAATTATTGCATTAAAACATGACTTAATACTTGGTTAGGTACTGCATTAAATTCACTTTATTAAAAATATATTTTTAATTGGAAATTTCCATTTTAAGTATTGTAAATAAGAAAAAAACGTGATAACAGTAGTCATAGAGTTAACAGATCATTTAATTTAAAATACACTTTTTCTTTTAAACAAAAAGCAAGCGCAATTCGAGAGGAGTAGTTAACATTAAAACATATTATGTTTAATTTTTCATTTATATAAACACATAGACATGAATTCGAATAATGGTGTATGTAATAACAGTTTTATAACCTCATGTTTAAAATAATTGCCTACCTAGGTACAAGATAAAATCTCATATGATGTCCCTATCAATTCTATTGGCTTATTATTATCAACGATTCCATAAAGTTAGTGTGATATCTGTTTATAAAAAATTAAAAATAGATACATAATAACATATTCTTTTCGCTATTATATTAGTAAATTATCAGACAGTGATTTTTTTTTTTTTAATTAAAATTTAGAACATTATAGAATGTAATGAAAAAAAAATGTTTAATTGTTATTACCAATCGTTATTACCAATTAAACATTTTTTTTATCGTTATTTAAGAACTGTCATTTTCTCATAATTAATATAATTTACACAATTTTTAATTGAAAGCATATCTCTCATTCAACAGTATATAGATTGTTATTTTATATTAAAATAAAATGCATCTATTATATGACAATTAATAGGAATATGAATGTGGTATTATGTTACCACATAAAATATTTGTTAAGGAATGTATTTTGATATAATTAACACTGTCGTGTATATTACACTTTCCATGAATCATTTCCATATGTATTTTATTCATTGGATAATTTTATAAAACAATACAATATGTTTTTCGTATACATTAATATTATTATATTTATTGTATCATTAAAAATATAATATAATATATAAAATAGTGGAAAAGTAGGTAACTGCTCTGCTGTACAGTTTATGTCTTTCAAGTATACTCGTCACTGAAATGTATGTGTTAAATTTGAATTCAAAGATAAATTTTATATAGCTAATATAGACATTTCTAGTATCTAAGGTTAATCGTTTCAAGAAAAATATAAAATTGTTTTGTTAAATAATGATTTCTTATCAAAATAAATTACCGTTTTTCTTTATTTTTTTTGTTTCTCTGGTTATTTTTAAAAGTACTAAATTGTTTTTTTATTTTAACTTCCCAGAGTATCGACTAAACTCAATTTTTTACTGGAAATCACCCCCAAAGCTGAAAATCAAAGCATTTTTATTTTTTACTATCCCAAAAGGTGATGATAGACAGAAAAAAACTCACATCAATGAAAAATCAATACACTCATTGCTCCGTTCAGAATCTAAAATGTAAACGATATGATAACCAACAAATATTTAGGACTACTCTGTGCATAATTTTGACTTGACTTTTTGTTCCAGCGATTAGACTAGGTACTTACCACCATTTTAGTTCAAATTTTGATATTTCATACAGTATTTACGTATTTTGTTGTTTTTATCAATCATAGAGTTATGATTACACGGCGTTATGAATAGGTTATTTAGGTACATAACTGCTATGGTATCATTTGTTGGTACCTTTTTAGAATAATAATATAATTATAATATTATATTCGTATACCCAATAAATCAAGAAATCAAGTAGATAGTTATAATTTATAATATAGGTAACTACGTTAATTTTAGTGATTACTGCTTACCAAAAAAATTTAAAATCTTACAACGACCTACTCTACTTGTTAAGTCTTAGATTTTGAGCAATGTGATGAATGTATCAGTTTTAAAATGAAGTATTTAGAGACACTTTTTATAGAAAGTTTTGATCTAGAAATAGTACCTGGAAGCAAATCGGTTATAGATTATACTTTGAGACGTATAAAGTAAACATTTTAGAATATTAATAAAAATCATCGGAAGAAATACCTAATTGATTTTTTTGTTATTCAATAACGAACAATCGTAATATAATTTTAACTGAATGCATCAGACTAAATAGTTATAGTTATTATATTTTCTATTTTCAGAGTGGTTTTACTAATATATGTAATTTTGGAGGTGGAACGTCTGTTTATTATTATTTTATACTCAATCTGAATTTAAGAATACAGCTTTTTAAATTGTTATTAAAAACTATCTAAAATAATTATAGTACCTACGTAACACACGTGTATTGATTGACCATTTGATATTTATATATCTATTTAATTAATTCAAACGATTAGACTGTTATTATATACAACTTAGGTATGATATTTTGTAGATTTTAATCTGATTAGAAATTTAATATCACTCTTAAGATGTTTCAGCATTGTTTTACGAAAATCAACCTTCTCGCACATCCACTAATATGTGCGCATACGGAGTAATAACAAATTTTAATGTGTAACGTAGCTTGACAGTATTATAAAAAAAAAATATTTAATAAAGGTAGGCGTATGGGTATTGTGAGCAAAGAAGGCCTGTAACGATTGTTCATTTTTGAATAACGATAATATCAATTTCGTATTGCTAAGTATAGGTTAGGTAGGTTTATTATATTTTATGATAATATAATTGCTATTTAAGTAATATATTTTACTATTAGGATTACCATTGACTATAAACACTAATACTAATATTTATAATCAATAGTATTACATAAGGTTAAATTAACTTTTCCCGATAATATTATGTTCGAAAATGTCATTGTGTGTATAAAATATTATAATACTTACTTTAAGGGCACCTGAAGTGGTGGTTGGCTGCAGTCATTAAGGTGGTCAAGGTTCGTCCGACGTCGGTAGCTTCTATATGGGTGACCATTCGGTGGATTCTAAACGACGAATCCTTGTTCCTTACAATAAACAGACGTTTAGCCATACCAATCTTATCAACTATAACACTCACACACCCAATTTTCCAGATTGTCGATTGTCAAAATAATTTGAGTTCGTGGTTTTGACGAATTTCATCAAATTTTTAGCTTTAGATAACTAAAATTGTTATTATTTATTGAATAATATCTAATTCTGTCCAAATTCAAACTTAGAATAATTATGAAAAAAGATTGTACATTTATATTTTTTTTAAATATTTAGGTTTTAATATGAACTACAATGAGTAATCTTGTATTAAATTTTTAAGCACTTTAACCTAGCAACATTTTTTAAATTAATATTTATAGAATAAAAACTGAGTAAAATTCAAAAAAAGTCCATGAATAGATCAAAAAAGTTGAAATATTTTTTTTTAATCTTAAAATATTTAGAAAATGATGAAATAAAAATTTCAAGTAGCTATGCTTATTATTTTTTGAATTAAAACAAAAAAAGAGAATTGTTTGATGAGAAATCATTTAGTTACAGGTGAATATAAAATTCATTAAAGATTTGAACTTCAAAATGTTGATTCCCAAAGTACCATTTAGATTCACTTTCCAATCGGAAAAAATCTTAGTAGAAAAATGAAGCGTCTCTACTGCCCCAAAATATGATGATATACAGAAAAAACCATATCGCTCCGATCATAATCTAAAAAGAAATACATATATAAAAAAAATCTGATATCAAATAATGATAATTTTTGAGTAGGAATTTTACAATTTTAAACAGTAAATGACAATGCTGAATACGATAATATACATATTTTTTGCTATTTCCGTAATTATTACCGGAGACTTTATTTTTATTATTTTACAAACTCGGATGACGCACATGAAAACAATTTAGAAAATCACAATACTCAAAACTTAATTACACACCAATTAGTAGAATATTAATATTGTACGTATGATGTATCGTGTCGTTATCATCATCGTCAGAAAAACAATATTTTAAAGGTCCTTTGTAAATGCTATTATCTCCTTCGTATAAAAATAATTATCGTGATTGTGTTTTTCTTTTTATGTTACACTGAACGTTTCTTATTGAAATAAGACGTTATCCTGTTAGTTATAGATAAAAACAAAACGAATGTGGATTACTCCGCTTCAGCTCGCTCGCAATATTCGAATATGACATAATATTTCCATGCATATCGATTTGCGTTTTAATATTTCCATGTAGCCGAGTGCATACGCATTATATTGCGGACGGGTAGAAGAATGATAGCATGCCCTGTTTAACAACAATGACATTGCCTTTTGTAGTTCATTAGTAATTAAAATTACAACCAATTTATAATGCTAAAATGCATTTCGTGTTTTATTTTGACACACACACGCACACATAACGGTCTGTGCTTACAAAACGATATTAATTTATTTTGTTTTTGCATTTAGCGATTTATTCATTTTAATAATTTGTTCTCTGCAATACTCAACTCAAAATAATACAGTTAACATTGTATTCAAATTTTATAACATTATTTTCGATCAAATAATAATAGTATTGAAAACATATAACGACAATTATTATTAGTATAACATGATATACGCAGCACGTTATAACAATGCGCAGTGAATGTTTTATTCGTGAATAAAATATAATATTTGAGAATTATTAAATAAGTATAATAATACAATCTAATTTTTATTGTTGTAATCTGGATATAATAATATAATATGACGTTCAATACAACATTTAATACTAAATATATACAAACTAGTGTCTCTTGCTGAGTTTATGTTGATTCGGTGTACTGATATAAGTAGTTATGATTGTCATTTGATTGTGTTTTTATTAAACTCGTCACATAAAAACCATACGTGAAATTGTTAAGGTATTTTAATTTATATTTTTTTTTTTTTATTGATCTTAAGCCCGGCAACTATGGCCATTAGCTGTTTGTAAGTTTTTTTTAGTAGGTTTTTATTGTGGGTTGAGGAACGGTTGGGTTGAAACACGTTTTGTATGTGTGGCAAGGATTTGTTGCTAAAAACCCGGGTGGTCACCCATCCGGGAACTAGCAACACCGGCCGGTACGTACACTCAGAGCGTTTCCGCAGTTGAGAGTACGACCGCGCCACACTCTAATTCAATTTATATTTTGTTGTATATTTTATTTTTAATTTAAATAAAATAGGAAATAAATACAAAATGTTTTTTTTCTTGAATAAACATTATTGATTTTGCTACCTGTTTAAATAAAATTAAACATTTCCAAAATCATTTATGTAGCCCATGTAACATCGATATATTTTGAAAATTAAATAAATAAAACTAATGTTTAAATACAACTTATGTAATAAATTATCTAACAAAGAACTTGATTATAGAGGATTATTTAATTTTGATTTACCTATGCAAAAAAACATATTATATTATATTAAATTAAAATAAATGTATTTCATAATTATTTGTTACCTACCATAATATTTCTAGGTCATTTTCTGTTATAGTTATACTTTTCAAGGAGCGTCTTGAAATACCTACAAATGAAAAATGTTCGGCAAGTGGGTATCGCTTTGCTGTACAGTTGTGTCCAGAGAGTCACTGTAATGACATTTGAATTCAATGATATTAATCATTGTTACAAAAAACAAAGACAGTCTGTCAGCCTAAATTACTAAGTATATTTTATGATATTATTGCTGTTAAAGTAATTAATTTTAATATAAATAATATAGTAGATTTAATTAATTTTTGTTGAAAACATTGTATTTGAAAATGTTATTTTGTGCATAAAATATAATAATATATTTTAAACATTACAAACACATACGAAAAATGTTTTTAAATTACAACTCACACTGTTATTCTTCGTTTAATTATTTAATTTCGTCCAAATGTTATCACAAACTAGCTACAAAAATCAACCATGTAAATATATTTTATAGATTTTTTAGTTACGATACTAACGACTTATGAGAAACCTTGTTTTAAGTTTTCAATCCTTAGCGATAAAAATTGAATAATTTATAAGTTTTAATTATAAAATAATTTGTTCGATATTTTGATAAATCTTTAAATGTTTATAAAAAAAATGTGTGCTTATGTATATTTAATAATTTTCAACTCGTATCATAATAACTTATGAGAAACCATGTATAACATTTTCAAGTGTTTTGAATCAACAACAATTTTTTTTATCAATAATTATACAAAAAAAAATCAAAAATTTCTTAAACCTACAATTAGCTCAAAAAGAGTCAAAATATAATAAAAATATAATGGTGTATAGAAAATGCCAATATTAACATTTGCAAAAAATCGCATGTATCTTAAGTTATTTTTTTTTACTATATCAAAAAACAAAATCTATTTTTCCCATTTTCGCCTAAATTGTTTTTTGTTTTTCTCAATACGTTTAAAAACTATTTCAATTTTTTTACTTTTGATCCCCCAAAGTAGCAACTATATTCACTTTTCTACCAGAGAAGATGCTGTTGAAAAAAATCAAAGCATTTTTACTGCCCAAAAGGTTATGATAAGCAAAAAAAAAAAAAAAATTAAGAAAAATACATTTTAAAATGAATACATTCTTTGCTCTGTGCGAATTTAAAATAAAAAAAATGTTCACTTAAAACTACAAACCATACAGTTTACACTTTGTAGTGTATTTTTGACTTAAAAATATACTTGAACATGTTTATGTAAAACTAAATAAGTGTTACATAATAATTATATAATAGAGTAAAACTGATATGTTTAATATAAAATATAATTTCAATATATTTATATGTATAATGCGATTTACGTGCTAAAAGTGGGTTAAAAATTAAACGTCTAAAACATACTTTTTATAATAAATACTAATAATACTTTTTATCATAATTTTATTTATTAAATACAAATTTATACCTAGAAAAACAAATTATTTTGCACAAATTGAAATTAAATCATACTGGCCTTATTCAATAAAATGTAATTTTTTGACGGGTATTCAGTGAATTTAATTTAGAACAATTTGATGATATTTCTAAATTGGAAAAAATGTCCCAACACAAGGCAAGGATTCTTGTATACATGTTGATTTCATGTTGATTTTTTTTATTCTATCATATCTATTAATTGCTAAGATATTTCACTATTTAATATAACAAAATATATAAAATGTTATATGTATATACTTTGATCCATGCTGTATCATACATTAGGTTATTAGAAAAGTTTATTATTTATTTATGTAAGCATATAGCTAACAATGACTTATTTCTGTATAAAGTGTATTCACTAATGCGTCAACAAATTCCAGCATCATAAATTTTATCAAATGTTCAAAATTTAAATTTTGTACGAGTTTGAGATAATGAAGATAATTTAAATACGTCATGTGAAACTAAAATATAAATTATGTATTTTGAACATGGTGTAATATTATGCTATTTACCATCAATTTAAAACCGGTTTTAATTATACAGCATCACAATTTGATTGCAATAAAAAGGTTTGTTAATTTTTTTTTAAGATTTGTTTTTATTATCTGTATACTAAACAGCGTTGATGAGCAAAACGATTACGAATATGTAATCGAAATAATAATGTTCAGCGAGAGTTGATTAAGATAACGTTGAGTTAAGGCTGTAAAAATCATCATTACCATAAAATTAAAAAAAAAATAGTTTTTCTCGATAATAATGGCAATACTATAAAGTTTCTAATGTCACGAATTGAGCTTACAATAAATAACAATAAATTATATTTATACACCCAACAAACTTGAAAATAATTAATCTATAAACGGCAGTTTAAAAATTAAAATTTGTCATGACGAAAATATCAAACAAATACGTATTTAATGTTTGTTTAGGATGACACATTGTCGTGTTACTCAGTATTTATATAAATCGGTTTTTTGTTACATAACTTCAGTTATAAATAATATTATTAATGTGTGATAATATACCTATTATTTAATATATATAATTATTTTATATTTTTATTTTTTAAGTAAAACGCAGGTACGTATTACAATGAAAAAATAATTCTTATTTTCTTAAATAAATATTTGCTGTATCGGTTTGAGTAAGTACAGTTTTTAAAATTTTGCCGTAATGATAAATCAAAACACCGATTACTGTGCCCGTAGGTAGGTAATAATAATATGTTTATCGTTTCTTTTTGCATATGGACTAAAAAAACACATACCTTTCTCTTTTAAACAGTTCAATTATATATGACATTCAGTCACATTATGCTTTACAAATTAAACATACTACATAGTCCATCGCATACACAACGAATTGTTGGTACATAATATTTTGTTCGGTTAAATTAAGAGTCCCATTGTATGAATAACCGGATCGAAATGTTTTGATTTGAATATTTAAAGAAAAGAAAATGGTAACGTATTAATCATTAATTGTTGTCTTGTCGAATCGTTGTTATTTTACCATTATGATAGATACGTTTTGTTAATGGAATTTGAGATGCTAAGAAGTTGAACCTATAAAAGCGTTTATAATTACATCATACAATACGGGTGACGGGTAACAATAATATTATTTGCATTATTTAGACATCATATTGTTTTTAAAAGTATAAAAAAAAATATGTTTAAACTCTTTAGAATGATGTCCAACTACAATTATTATAATATTATTATAGTTATACATATTATAAATAGCTAAATAATTTTTGAATTTATCAATAATAATAAACCTATATAGTATGTCATATACCTATATAAATCAATGTTTATAGTTTATTGCTATGGAGTTACTGTGACTATAAAAATAATAATATCAATCACCATATAATAGTAATATATAGAGAGAAATTCAAAACTGTTTTTGTACAAATACTATCAATGATTTATTGTGTGTCTGTGCGTTTCATAGCTTTAGTAAAATAACGCCAAAAGAAAAACAATCAGTATGTGGTCGTTTAAGAAGCTATGTAACAGAATTTAGTTCTGATACTTTTTCGATAGTCGCGAATCGTTTATTTTGTAAAGTATGTGAAATTCGAATAAGTTCAGAGAAAAAATTTAATGTTAGTCAACATATTAGTACTGTTAAACACCAAAAAGCTCTCAAACGACAAAAAGACCAGAAACAGAAAAAAAACAAACACTATTGACCAATTTGCCAACAAAGTCAGAATTCAATATCGATTTATGCGAAGTTTTAATGGCGGTAAATATTCCTTTGAATAAACTTTTAAGCAGTAAATTTCGAGAATTTTTAGAAAAATATACAGTTAAAAATATACCATTTGAATCCACTCTGCGTAAGGGATATATTGATGATGTGTACAATAAAACTATTGAGAATATTAAAACTGAGATAGGTGAAAATAAAATTTGGGTCTCTATTGATGAAACGTGTGATGTCGAAGGACGTTTCATAGCAAACGTCGTTGTAGGAGTTCTCAAGACTGATAGTACTGGCAATATATTTTTACTATACTCGGAACAACTGGATAGAAATAATCATACAACAATTTGCAAACTATTTGATAAGGCGATGGGAATCTTATGGTCCGAAAGTATCAATTACGACAATGTTTTGTTATTTTTAACAGACGCCGCACCATACATGGTAAAAGCTGGATCTGTTTTAAAAAGTTTTTATACAAGAATGGTTCATACTACATGTGTTGCTCACATGATTCATCGTGTAGCCGAGGAAATTCGAGGACAATTTGATGAGGTAGATAACTTAATATCAAATGTAAAAAAAAATTTTAGAAAAGCCCCTTCTAGAATTTTATTATTTAAAACTGAAGCACCTGGAATTAAATTGCCACCAGAACCCATAATAATTCGTTGGGGAACATGGTTGGATGCCGCAATTTACTATTGCGAACATTTTGAAACGATTGTTCGCATTATACATTTATTAGACGAAAATGATGCCGTTAGTATTCAAAAGGCAAAACTATGTATATCACAACCAAACTTACAATATAACTTGGCTTTTATCAAATCCAATTTTGAAGTGTTAACTGTAGCTATAAAACAACTACAGACACAATATGTTCCATTAACAGATTCGCTAAAACTTATAGAGGATATTGAATCGAAATTATGTAATTTACACGGACCATATGGAATTGCGGTGTCAAAAAAACTTGATCAAGTATTAATAAAAAACAAGGGTTTAAATAGTTTAAAACAAATATGTAAAATTATCACCGGAGGAGAGTTTATGGATCTTCGTTCAATAGCAGAAGATCTAACATGTAATGATCTGTTATTTTTCAAGTATGCTCCCATTACTTCCGTCGACGTGGAACGTTCATTTTTGGTATATAAATATATTCTAGCCGATAATAGAAGAGCCTTCCAGTTCGAAAATGTTTGAAAACATCTAATAGTTCAATGCAATCACAAAGATTTAAATTACAAATTTTTTATTTTTTTTTTATTTTTTTAAATATAAAAAAATGAATATATTATATATACCTATTTATTAATACATATTATATCAAATAAATCTTTTTTGTTAATGATTTTTATTTTTTTTTTTAAATTTTTTAGTGCATATTATTTTTATTTTTAGTGCATATTTTTAAGTTTATTGGGTCATATATAAGCGCATATTTTAGTGCTTTTTAGCGCTATAACCCTGTCTATCACGCATATCATTTTCATATGACGTGACTATAATCACAATGTAAAACAATTCGAATATAATTTTGAATTTATTTACAACAAAGCCACATTTTGATAAGAGTAACATTAGGTATAATATTATAATATATGTTTTTAATATATAATACTTGTAACTAGACATCGGATAAATAAGAGCAAAAAAAAATTTTTTTACGTAAGAAATATAATATATATGAAAAAAAACAATTCAATAATACAAAAATCATGGTACCGATACGGATATTTTATAATAATATATTATTATGCACATTGTACACTGGTATTAACTTAAATTATTCTTGGTCATAATACTCTACTAGTCCGACAGTTTTTTTTGTCTCGTGGGGAACCCCAAGAGGCTGAAGACCCTCTATAAATTGTTCTAAAAAATAATCACGATAGATCCTTTGCTTATTTTTATCACAAAAAATAATAAATAACAAAATAATTATTTTAATTTTATTATTACTAATTAAAATGTTCATGCCTTAACTTTAGTTAAAGTTAACTTTTAGTTTTTAAAAAAGGTATATAGGTGCATAATTTACTTTTTACGTTGAATGGGGACTATAATCAGAATTATCTTTGATGAAATAGGTTAATGTAAAATTTGACAACAAAATATAAATACACTATACGGAACATTAAGCAAGTTAAAATTACAAAATGACTTATGAATTTATGTCTATTGCGCTGTGATATTGTTAACATTGGCGTTGAATATGTGCATATCACGTGCAGAATTTACTATGTAATATGCTAAAAATACTTTACTATTATTTATTCATTTGGAATTGATATATGTGAGTTCGAAGATTAATTTATATCGAGAGGGCTAAGCTTCCCTCTCTCGGTCTTACTAGTTGCATAGATATAGAATAAATAAACGATATAAACACGAATTATATCAGCATATAGCTATTTCCTGAGAAATAGAGAGAAAATAATTTATTTGAATAGAGATAAAATCAATAGTGAAAAAAAAACACAAAAAAAAACCGAACAAATAGGGGTACAAAAAAAAAAATTAAGAAAAACCTTTAGATTCTGATGGACAAAAAAAAAGTTTTCTAATGAAATTTAATGCAATTATTGTTGTACAAGAATCGTATATACGTCACGCACACAAACATTTTTAACAATGGTGTAGTAATGTGCCCGGACATTGTTTGGAATAAATCGTTTTTATTATCAATTATCAATCAATGTACGTGGTATGTATACGTGTTGGACAATCCATTAGTTCCGTTTAAGCGAGCTACCTTCTAATAGCAAACATTATGATATGTATTTCATTAAAAAAAAATACAAGTAAGCTAGTGTGCAATATTGTCTTACACTTGCATACTAAATTTATATTCCAAAATTAGAACAAATTTACCAATTATCAAACTTAAAAACGATAAAATTATCCGAGCTTTCTCTTTAATACCACGTTAGTAAATTCCGACATTTATATTTTAAAGCAAGTTGTGAGCTTTTTTGAATTGTTGTAATATTCTTATTTTGTATTTAATGTTGATGTAATAATTAAAAAACTTATGAGTGATTATGTTATTATTATAAAATTTTATACTAGATAAATTTACAATGTAAAAATTAATAACATAATATTATTCAATTTAAAATTTAAACATCAGCCACTGTGAGAAAAGTCATTACTATTTTTGATTCTGCAGCTTAACATCAAACAGAATAATATTTTTTTTTATCTCTATACACATGATGTATGTACTATATAGCATATGACAATTAGGAGATGGACTATTGAGACCAATGATTACACGAAAATTGATTGAAAATTATAACATAAATATAAGAAGACGTATAAAATACCAGACACCGGGTATTGTTTACTCTTGCTTTAGTATCTGAATGACGTCGTCTTGTAGGCAATGTTGCTTAGTCACTGGTAACGAATTTTTCGTCTGGAATATCGTTGTTCCGTTGGCAACCATAAATTTATAATGGTGTTTCGGCGGTTATCTTTCCAATGTCTTAGTTTCTTTAATTTAGTTTTGGATATGTTAAAAATTAAAGAGTT
This sequence comes from Pentalonia nigronervosa, assembly GCA_014851325.1. Taxonomy (NCBI): domain Eukaryota; kingdom Metazoa; phylum Arthropoda; class Insecta; order Hemiptera; family Aphididae; genus Pentalonia; species Pentalonia nigronervosa. The sequence goes on from JACXSJ010000755.1 coordinate 141,917, forward strand.
TATGTCGAAATGATGTTTTTAACATAGCTTGATTGAAAGAACTTGTGTTCTTTTAAAGATTTTTAGGGTTTTTAACCCCTGACTCAGAGTAGAAGGTCGGGTGTGTTTGTGGTAGTTTTAGATGCGTATGGTAAGTTCTCTAGGTCTTTTCCTATTGATTTAGTCTGGGCCGATTGACTGGCCTATGTTCTGTAGGTGATTGTGTCTGGTCTGACTTGATTTTTTAAACATTTTCTTTGAATTTTGGATGATGCTTTGTTGAATTAAAGGTATTTGTGTTTAACTTGCTATAATTGTATTACAAAAAATCAGGGGAAACTGGTTATTGTTTAAAGGGCCATGTTTTGAAGTTCTTTGTGTTTTCTGCAGAAATTTCATTAAATATAAGGGCTCTCAATGCTGGAAATGTGTATGTGATAATAGGTTTGATGTACATCTTGTAAATATTTATCTTGACTCATATCGAAATTGATCATCGGTGGTTAAGTATAGGGTAAAGGTTGTTCAGGTTTGCTTGCTATTTCAGTAAAGTATAGGTAGAATTGTAGTCTGCTATCTTGAAGAATTCCAAGTATTTTAACGATTAGTTTCCAGTTAATTGTTTGGTTTTTAATTAGAAATAATATAGATTATTATTTGTGTGGTCTGAAGACTTACTGTTCTGAAGGGATTTAAGTATATAATATATTTTTTAATTGAATCAGGATTATGATCTCAAGAATGTTGATTGTAGATCTTATAAAATATATGGGTCTGTGATTTACCAGATATAAGTAAAATCATGACAGTGGCTTTCTTCTAAAGAATAAGACAGTGTTTGAATCTGAGACAGCAGTTGAGCATAAAAAAAATATTTTTACTAACTATCCAATTGAACATTTTTATAAACTTTTATTCTAATTTTAATTTTTTATATCCCCGTAAATAATTTGACATATTATTAGATAACCTGAATCTAATGTTGTTAACATTAAGTTAGGAACTATGTCTACTTTCTCTAACATAAATGCTTTGAACACAAAATTGATTTTTTGTATGTGGGTTAAGAGAAAAAAAAACACAGTTTACGCAGATTGATGACGTCTTCATGAAAGTACTAAATAAAATAATGTATGTCTAAACTCGACATTTTATATCATTCTAGTTTTCGTTGAATATAGTAGTCAAAGAAAAAATTACTCAGAGTCTGAAAATATTAAATACAATAACTAAAACGTATCGAATGAATGATTATTAAGTTAGTAAGTACTTAGATTTAAACATTTTAGCTAACAAGTTTATAACAAGACAAAAGTGGATATACATGTACGTTAAGTAACGAAATCGAGTATGAAGAAATTGGGAAAATTCAATTATTTGCTCAATAAGTAGAAATTATTTTTCTTTCCTTTTTTTAGATTGAAATATTTTACAGTTTTTACAATATCCCTCACGATTCTTATTTTCACACTAATTCAAGATGATAACAATGACAATTATAAAGTCGGCTCTTAACTCTTGTACCTATGGTACTAATTGCCCAATCACGACTAAACATCGTAATTGTTTCAATTGTCGTATCGCGTTGCATAGACCAGATGATTTCAATTTTTTCATTTCGCTGACTGATCTTTAGGTATGAAACGTATACGGATTTTGTATATGTTCAAACGAGAAGTTCTGTAAATACAATTTTTAAAAATTCGCTATAAACATAGGTTATATTACACATCGGTCGTATAAAAATCTATGTACAAATCGGATAGACCGCACCATTGATGTATTTCTAATTTCACAGCAGAGTTTGCAGGAGCGGGAGTTGGGTTGATTTTATTGTAGTCTTTTCAAAAAAATATTTACAATGTAAAAAAAGAACAGTATGTAAATCGCATAAATATTTTTACGATTACTATGGTCAAGTTAATGAATTCCTTTTAAAATTGTATATATTAGGTGTATTACTTGACTTCACTTGGAGTGTATCTCTGGTTAAGTGTAATAACTAAATAAGCTTTTACATAATTGTTGAGCTAAATTTGTTAAAAGCTAATTAAAGAAAAAAAAAATAAATAAGCTTATCAGTTCAGGTTTATTTGGGCCCGGAAAAACAAACAACAAAGTATAAAATACAAATATTTTAACACTTAATGTATTTCAGTTTGAATTAAATAACTTCAAGAGCAAATCGGTTTAGATATATTTCTGCCCGTGGAAATGAACAACAAATGATACAACTATTTTCTGGGGATTGTTGTTGGAGTTTTAAATCTATCCAAAATACATGCTCCTTAATGTACTTTTTTTGTGATGAAGATGAACAGCAAAATATAAACAATGCATAGTCAAGTAAGTGGTTGTAACGAGACAAAATGAATTACCAATCAACTGGCGACTATACTGGCTCGTTTACATATTACTTGTGGTGCAACATCACCGAATACAGGTCCCGCACACTAGCGGACATATTCAGTACTATACCGCCAGGAAACTATGATTAGTCACTATAGATAGCGTGTCTGCATCTAATAAATTAAAACACATAGCAGTCAGACATTAATTAAAATATTACTGATCCAATACAATAAATAATTCTATTACTAATATTATAAAAGAAACATAATTCTGTCATAGATACTTCAAAAATAAATATTCATAACAAATCGTTTACAAAATCAATATAAAACACAGAGAGCATCAGCAACTCAACATCAATCGTCCCAATGCTCTTATCCGTTATTCTAGGAAGGTATAAGCCAGATGGATGTGCAAACGCCGATATACATAGCAATACGAAACTAGAGATTACAGCCACAATTAAAATCCCACGTATTGAGCGAGCAAGACGGTTGTTGATAAAACCGTTAAATGTATCAGCTTAAAACGTGTTTTTGGCCTCAGAACCACCGAAAACAAATAGAAGCAAGTGGAAACGGCATCTGATTGTGAACGGGGTCCGCAGACACCCTCCTAAGTACCCCTGTAAAAACGCGGATCGTGATTATCAAATCGAGTCACCTTCCAGATGTCACAGAAATTGCATCATTCAAGTGCTACATAAACGTTAGTGTCTACCACAGAGCATAAGTCGACATAGGATCATGGATACACAGATCACGACGCCTTAGATCGATTGGAGCACATGTGATATTTTTCCGGCACAAGTACCCAGTCAAATCTCAAGTTAATATTAAAACGTGAGTTCAACAAATTGAAATTGATTTTCCCCTCTTATATACGTATATTGTAAAATCACCATTTAAACTAATTTGTATACTCGGAAGAGTATTTTATATAAAAAGAAAAAACAGAATGTACCAATAAAATATGAATTGTATTATGTATATTATTATCATTTAATAAAATATAATGATATTAGAACCAAAGAATTCAATTTCGTTACATAGTTCTAATATTTCGTAGTCGAATATTTCACCACCCAATTTTTTGGGGGTGAGATCTGGGTCAATCATATAACTATAGAATATATTATATTTCTATGAAAATGATCAATAATCTACAAAAATCTTCACGTAAATCAAGTCAGTAGTTCCAAAGATTATCCCGGAAAAAATGGACTCTATTTTACACACACATACACACATATAAATATATAAACCCTTTTTCGGGTTATACATGAGTTAATTTATACGTATTATACAATATATATTATTATAACATAGTAATATTTAGTATTAAGTGAGTATAGAAAACTAGTAATTATGGTATTGAAATTATACAAAAGTCATTAAAGTAGTTTAATTTTTCAGTATTATAAATAAATAGGTACTTTGATTATATTTATGTTAGGTTGTTTATGAGAATTTTTCACAGAGCATTTAATTTTCAACTTCTGGATTTCCACAAAAACTAAACATAATACAAGTTCCGGTAAACTGTATCCACCCAGTTTTGAGTATTATTAGAGATTACAACTTATCAATATTCAAAAAATACATCATACTGCCAAAACGTTACAAAACATTTCACAACCAACTTGATCCTTAAAAAACTTTTACTAGACACTCTCAATTTGGCACCTTGGTATAGTCCCGACCAATGATACTCCAACAAAGCGAAGTTCACTTATACCAAATCTCACTAGTAGTGATTGCAATATAATATTGTTCAAGGAACAAATATTGATCTACAGGGTGCAAGCTTATATAATAATAATACATTCACCTGTTAATAATAATAGTACTGAAGAACACATTTATATCCATTCAAACATGGATAGCTTCAAAATGAAATTTATAGTTACAAAAGCCATACACATTTTGATTTAACAAAATAATTAAAATACTTGTTAAAAAATTTACTTTTCTTTTTGATCTTCATAATACTCATATCTTCTTGTATCTTCATAATAACAATTTTCCTACATCAAAATAATTTTATGTTACTCAAAAAAATTACGAATAATGTTAGAATTATTGATAAAATGAAAATTATGAAATAAGTAATGTCATTAATAAAACATTTTATTCATAATCAGACTATTTTATCAATTCTATGATATGTATACTATAAAGTAAAATGTCTGTAGCGTAGTGGATGGCCACACAAAAACGTATATTTACTTATCATAACATTATAATTCTTTCAAATGATAATTATTTAAAATAAAAATAAATAATAGAACTGGAAAACTCTTATAGTTTAAAGGAAGTGGATTTTGAAAAAAAACCTGATTCCTTGTCATCCTTCCCATTATTTGTACTACTGTTGTTATCGTTATGCAAAAACTTGTTGCGCATAATTATTCACTAAATTGTCTTATATGAAAATGCCTGCACAGATTCTTTGTTTTAAAGTTACACTTACAATTAAAATTACTTGTACTAGAATAATAGAAATAATTTACAATAATTATATTAATTATTTCCTATTGGAATTCATTTAACGTGTGTTGTAGTATTCACTATTTTATTCAAGATCGTAGTATCTATTTTATATACTCTAGTTTTAAATATTTTAATATAATATAGACATATAGTTAAGAAATATTAATTATTGCCGATTAGCAATACATATACTAATATTATCATTGTTTACAAAAAATATTTTTTTAATTTTTTAAAATACAGTTATAATTACATTTTCAAAATACAACATGAAACTATGATTCTTTTGTTTCAAATATCAGGTTATAAAAATTGAGTTCAAAATCATTTTTTTATTTTAAATTTCGCGAGGTAACAAGTAACGACTATAGGTTTACATTGTATAGGTATACAATATACCTATAGTATGTAATAATAATATTATTATACATATTATGTATACTATACATATTATATATAAATAATAAGTGCTCCGTTATTATTTATTTATTAGTCTTCAATACCGAAATACAAAGATAAAAATAAAACACTATACAATTTATTTGTAATTACTAAAAGCAAAGATATAAAGTTTTAGGTAAATGGAGACAAATTAAACGGTATGCATTATTTATAAGGAACAATAAGTCAGCAATTATTGCATTCCAATAAACATAATGAGAATTTTGAATTATTTTCTTTCATTGAGTCAATGCAAGTACGTCCATGTATACGTCGTATTGTTAAACTCACGCGGCTACGGATATCAATGCAAATTGTTTCAAACTGATTTTAATGTAAACATTTATACTTTTAATATCAAATTAAAATATAACCTTAAAAAAACAGTCTATTAAGTAATATAATATAGGTAATGATTTTGATACTTCACCTAACAAAAAAAAAAAAAGTATCAACCATAAGTGCCTAGGTACCTACATATAATATATTTTTATCTTGTTTATTTAATATTCTATTTTATGTATATAAAGTAATTTAAAATTTAGATAGGTACGTCAATAAATAATTTTATGATCACACATAGAATTACATTTTTTAATTTTATATTTTACTACATTATTTGTAAATGTCCTTCTTTTCCTATCTTCACTACAGTTATCAATATTCTATCTAATAAAGAGATTTCATTTTTAACTCCTCGTCACTCATTGTATTTTAGTTAAATTTTATTTGAGCATTACTAGACGTTTATTTTATACAAGTTACTATGCTTTTATATGCACTAGCAACGTTTTGGTACATCAATTTCCTGTTTGCCCATAACTCGATTTCAGTATTTCATTATAAAATACAGTCATCAAAAAAATGAGAAAATTTATATACTAAAAGCATTCGATTTTATCCATAGTAGAATGATACGAATGATCGATTATCAAATAAACATTTATAATGAAGTTTTTTACTAGTGGTATCTAAAAAGTAAGTTTCCTTAAATCAATAAAAATCAAAAATTCACCAATATTAAATTGTATTAACTTACAGTAAAATGTAAACTAGCTTTACCAACACAAATTTAGTTTATTCGACTATGCAATATTATTTACTAATTTTCAATGTTTTTTATTGCATTACATAGATTATATAATATTATGAACCGGACTTTTAAAATGTGTGCTCCATAATATAACAGTACATATTATTTCCAAAAATGTCAATGGTTATCAATTAAATACAATACATTTTACATTTTCATAATATTAATATATCTTATGACTTATATAATATTGTTCTCAAAAATGCCATTTATTGGTTTTATATTTAGCACACTGAAATTAAGACTGTACTTATTATGAATATGGGCGCGTGAATATAGGTACATTAGTACTTATTATATTTCACAAAATATATTAGGTAGCTATGATCAAACATATCCTTTACTAAAAGAATGAAAATATTTCAAACCAATTATTTATAAGTACCTAACTGCTCTTATTGAGCTAATATTTTTTTAGTTTAAGAGTTATTATTCAAGTCAACAATTCAACGTAATACGAAAAAAATTGGGACGTCAGTCTAATAAGTATATCAAGCTCTAGGTATAAAAAGTACAGTAAAGTTGTATTTCCCACTCACTACTGATTGGATAATTGTCGACTTGTATGCAATATACTCGTATATATATATATATATATATATATATATATACGTATATATATATATATATATATATATATAATAATTATAGTTGTATAATTTAATAATATAAATCAACTAATTTATATTTAGAATAAAAATATTTCAAATAATAATTTATTAAGTTACAATATAACTGTCGAATAAAATAATATGATAATATAATACAATCTTTTAATGTAATAATTTCATAGAATATTTTTAATTACACAAAACAGTTACAGTTACACTCAAAGTTTATTGGCTTATAACATTTTTATTTTGTAGATATAATCTCGATTCACAACATTGCCAACACGACTACTCGTAATATAATATTATATTTAATGCATTTTATTAAATAATTATATAATTTTTTAAATTGTATTTAATAATATTTTTTATTTATAATGTTTCATTTGAAACGAAATCGAGTTAGTAATAATTGAGAAAAAATGCAACTTCTAAACGTTTTGATGATAATTAATCTTGTCGTGGAAAAACATTAAACAATAATAACATAGTTAAGTATTTAATATTATGAAATATTTTCTAAAAAATTATATTTATCTTAAAATAGAATATACCTAAAATATTATAATGTGTTTATAAATAAAAATAGGATTTATTCCTTATAACGATACCTAATAAATCCATTTTAATTGATAAGCAATATCTGTTCTCATTGTGTACATACGACATTCGTAAAATATAACCAAACATTTACATACAAGCTATAAAAAATTATAAGGTAATAAACTGATATATTAAAAATATAATTGCAAGTTCTCAATGCCATTATCCCAAATGGATTTACATTCATATAGAAACATAAAAACGACTCTCCTAGGTGCAAAGTAAAAAATTAAAATCAATTAAAATCCATCATTACAAAATACGTTTCGGTATAAATAATAATAAAACACGTATCAAGGTATCTACGGTCAGATGATCGGATTATCTACGTTGTAAAATGTAAGGCACCAAACCAAAATTATTTTTAGTGCTCGGGCTTCGTATATAAATAATATGATAATATTACTATCTATATAATAGGAACCACCTAATGTTATACACCGACGACGTGACGGAGTTTTATTCTCATTTAACGGTACCTATTTTATATAATAATATAATGTATATTATGCATTTACGCATATTATACCTCCACTAAAACTACCCTCTACATCAACCCCGACCGAGCCGACTTGATATAATACTGTTATAACCACTTCACAGAAAATAAAAAAAAACCGTTAAACAAACGTTTGCAATGTATGTGTGTGAACGTGTAAGGACAATAATGATTGAACAGGAATCCATATTATACGCCAAGTACGAATCAAAAAAAAAAAAAAAAGTGGCGAAAAAATAAGTGTTGAAAACACATTATTTTTATGTGACTCTTATAAAATTTTAAAATATGTATTGTCTGAACTGGCGTACACATGTGCACATTGTGTATTAACCTATTATCATCAAAATACACGGACATTAAATTAGGTAGGTAGTGTAATATTTGAGCGTTTAATACTAGAATAGTGCATTACTGCAACAGCGTGTGTACATTATTTTACCTCTGATACCGTTAGTATACCTATATCGATATGATGTTGAAAAAATAACAAATATGATACGCTTTTAGTATTATTGGTACGTACCGTAAGGAAGAATTTGTATACTTACGCGTGCCTACGTGTGTAGTACGTGTGAGGCGTATAACTACTATTACTATAATATCTATTAATACATTTTCGCGGAAATTAAACTTTATTGTCTACAACGGGCGTTTATTTGAATCGTTTGGTAAAAAGTGAAAATCTGCAGTGCACTTATAGGAGAAAATCGGTGGTAGGGCCTGAAGGGTTTTAGTCCCCTCCCTCACATATCCTATTAGCACCCAAAAACAGACAGCTTTTTAGTTATGTGAGATCGAAGCACTTCCCCTCTCTCCCGCTCACATTGTTGTTAAAAATTTTAGCCCCCTGACATTTTAATGGATTTTCGCCCATGTGTGCACCATTTGCTGGTCGTGTGATACCATAAAGATATTATATTATTATTGTGCGTTGTAAAATCGACCGGTGCAGTGTGCTTCCTTGTGCAGTCCATGATGACAGCGATGACGGTACTTAACCATCTTCGTGTGCACACTTAGAAAATAATACGAAGTCGAAGAGAAGAGAATAAAAGAATAATCACGGCGGTGAGCGCGTGTTTACCGCCGTGGAGGCTGCAACGCGCGTGGTAACATGAAAAGCACTAATCTCGAGTGGTAACTGGCGACCACGGCGGCGGCGGCGGCTGTGGTGCATTGTACGCACACAATGTTATTAAATACTCGTTTTTTTTCTTTCCATTTGTCTTGAATATATAACAACGGGTTAATGAAGGCAGACGTCACCGTCACCGACGCCGCCAACCTCGTTCCACAGTCCACTGACATTATAATAAAATACAATATTATTTCCTATTGACTCTCGACATTCCCATTCCTTGTTTACTCGACCTCCGCCCTTTCGCCGTCGTCCACCTACACCCGCCCCGACACCATATTTTCTCCTACTCAGACATCACATGAATCCAATACGCACTATTGTATTTAATCACCGCAAATGGAATATTATATTATTGTATTGTGTGTGCGTGTGTACCGCGAGATTTCCCTTCAATAATATTTATTTTATAATTATCGTTGAAAACTCGGGTGTATTCTTTTGCTCTCGATAATATTATTATATTATGTTATATATTTTTTTCACTTTCATATTTCTCTCTCACAATCGCACCGAAACGCATCTACGTCGCGCGATTGCATTTTACTAAAATATTATTGCTGCCGGTCGATTGTCAATTCAGTTTTACCGCCGCCGCCAAGCGATGAATGAAAGGAATGACTGACATCTGCCTTTTGTTGTAGGGAACGGCGGCGGCGACAACAGATGTAGGAAAATCTCTTCCATTATGTATGTGGCATAGTATATAATATAGGTAGGTAACCCTCCTTGCACGGTAACCCCTCCACAATCGCCGTCGCAACCGCTGATACTCACCCAACTCAATCCACCGACCTTCGATTCTATCGTACGAACACGCACATACACGCCAATTCCTTACGGCCCGACCAGAATCATAATACCTCTGTATATACATTTTGTATTCAGTATATACTGTAATCGCGGGTTCGTGTGTGTAATGTAAATAAATGAAGCCAATTTCGCCAAAGCACAAAATTTATAACAAAGTATTCCATGTTTTAATGTACATCGACGGAGGGACGAAGTGCAAATGGTTAATGCAACTCGATGTCCTCCAAGATTCCGCTCATATGTCATAATATATAATATATTATTATATCGTACACGATTGACGATATATTCCCCTCTCCCACCGATCCGCGCGCACTTTTATTCCAAATCATTTATGTTATAATATTATATTATATCCCCGAACATTTTATAATATATATTTATAAATTCCTTGAACATGCGGACACTAGCACAGAGACACATACATAAATGTATGGTAATCACGGTATATTACGTTTAATGTCATAATCAAATCGAGTCGTGCATCATAATTGTATCGTGTAAAGAAATAGTTACCCGCAGAACAGACAATTTCTTTTTTTTCATGCACGAAAAAAAAAATTGTATCAACCTAAAAATCGAGGGTTTTTTTAATGCCATCATAATATCCTATACAAGTGCCGGCGTCATATCTTGACGAGCAGATGAAAAACGTATATAGTCATACAACGGCTTAGCGAACAAGTCATTGAAATATAATTTTCTTATTTATCTGGCTACCAATATAGAGCAACACCTACAAGTATAACGCATTTCGAAACTATTTATATACTCTGTTCAGCGAGAGAACACACCGATTCTTCGTCCCCCCCCTCGCGTTACCCTGCCATTGAAATAGGTTCTTCTACGACATGGTGCCGTGGGTGGTGGGGAGGGACGCGCGGAAAAAACGATTTTCGTGGGTCTGCGGCGTGCTCTTTCACAGACTCAAAAAAAACCCTTCCGCGGCAAAAATCTATCTTGTTCCTTGTCACACCTGCCCACGATATCGTACGGTAATCCGAACCCGCTCGCAGGCATTATATAATGACACGGTGATTGTTATTATTATTATTATTTACACGCAAACACACTGCATAATATTATCGTGTAGGCACAGTGGTACAACTAATACAACAGCGGTACATCTGCTTGTCGTGTCCCTACAGACGTTTATATTCACGGTGGCATCGCGCACGAAGAAAGTTTCTGACCAACCATAATATTATACCATGGTCGCACCTCTGTTCATGCAAACAACGACGTGACAGCGCCTACCTTTATTGTTGAGTATCTATAATACGATCCATTCGTGACAGTCGTGGAGTAGAGTGCAGTCGACTGCGATTATAAAAACAATGTTTTTCACAAACAAGGGCATATATGTAGAATATAACATGACGTGATATCACGACGAAACTGTTGCAGTCACATTAATTGGTCGGTATACTATGATATTACTAAATGCGTTTATACTATAAGCGAATTTGAAAAACACTTTTTTTTTTAAACATAATATAATGATTAAATGATAAAATTAATTTTAAATTTATAAACATCTCGGATATTGAACTTAATTAAATTGTTAGGTACCTATTTTTTTTACAATTTAGATGAGTGAAATTAGTGCACGAATATTTTGTATTGTAAACAATACGCCTATAGCAGCTCAGTTACTCGAATAAAGATGGTTGTGTTTAGTAATATAACACCCATCCTGTAAAATCACAATATTACAGTAGTTTTTTCTTCAAACTATCCGTACCAGTATTATACAACCTTAGCATATAATATAGTATTTTATATTTTATAAATAGGTATATATAGTATAATAAATAATAATTATAGTCATTTACATCGTCGACTAATTTAAGTCTAATATTAGGTACACACGACTCAAGTCGGACAGCTGTAAGTATACCAAAATCTCAACCAACGATTTTTTCGTATCATTATAAATTTTAAAATAGGTACACATAATATCTTACATTTGCGTTTAGCGTGTACACAATAATATTAGCTTCTGATTGGTAATTACAACTTGCTAGCTAAAATGTAAGGTTCACACTAAAAGACACGGTAAACGAACGTGAGTATAACGAATACGGACGAGTTTCACCAATCGAAAATCAGAGTTTAGTGTATTCTATTGGTTCATCATGTTTGTTTATATACTAACTGCTTAGCATTACAATTAAATATTTATTTAAAATTAGTTGTACTTTAGTACCATTAATATACATAGCCTACACAGGAGTCTATAAACAAAAATAATTATTTTTTTATCTTTTTCTTTAGAAGGCTTATCTCGTTAATGTATATTATAATATGACTCATCATTATATAATCGTACATGAGAAATAAAAGACAACTGATTAAATAAACTACAAACTTTGACATTACAAAAAATAGTATATTGCAAATTAAACAATTTTCTTTTAAATTGTATTTTTTTTTAAATTATTGATCTATTTCAGACGTATTTAACTCGTATTTATAATGCACCAATTTGTTTTCTTGATTATGTTTTATTTTGAATAAATAAAAATTATTAACATACATTTATAAGGCATTTAAAGGATTAGTTTGAAATCAATGATAATTTATTTTGATTAAGGAAAAGCTCATATTATGATGGGAGTGAGTTGTACCTTAGTTACGAATCTTTTATCTACGCTACAACAAATCAAAATATTGTACTTACTTTAAGAAAAAAAAGTCAAACGACTCATTGGATAGATAAAATCGTATTATTATATTTTTACAATTGAACATTTGGGCGTCGATATTTAATCTATAACATTTTGATATAATTATTCAAACGGCTTTCGATTATAACTTAAACATGTGATAACTTTAATTTAATAATAATTTTATTATCAACAACTTTACGATACAAATATAATAATACATATATATATATGATTATAATATAGATTGAAAAATATAGAGATATGGAGACATTAATGCTTTTGAATGAGATTAATGTCCAACCTAAAGCTGGAGAAACTAAAATAACAATGGTTATTATATCGTTTGAGTTGATAATGTTTGTCGACTAGAATGTTCATGAAAACAGATGAAAAAAAAATAAGAGAACAGATACAATTGAAAAAAAAAATTATATTTCTCGGTAAATCACTAATAAGTATACACGGGGTTTTTATGAAAACAATAGAATCTTCGACAGTTGTTATTCTCAAATACACATAAAATGTGTATCCTTAAAATATAAAACGATGTTGTGTATTTGTTTTTCTTTCATTTTTCTTTTGTATAAGTTCACTATTTTTAGTAGAACTATATTACAAAAGCCATTCTGAAAAGGAACTATTTTTTTTTTAAATACAATAATAACGAAATACTCGTATATTCCTCAATAGACTAGCAATTCCATATTTATAATATATTCAAAGATTACAGGATGTGGTCCTTAATTTTTATGCAAAATGTATGTGGGTCAGTAGATCCACCCTTTTGTCCCTTTTGTTTTTAACCACTGTATTCAAGCAATCGTTTAAATGTTATTTTTATACATAATTCCGGGACTGTACGATCATTATGCTATTATGTGTATCAAGTCTAGATATCATTCGTGCCATGTCAAATATTTTCCAACGATATTAGTTATTTGTGTCCTAGCATAAACGATGTAGACACGTGTTCTTTATGGTTGAACGGTGCCCGAATGTTTATTATTATATATAGTTGTAAGGCACGCTTAACCTAAAGAAGGGAAATTGAGGATGTGCTCATAAGAAAAAATCAGTGGCCTCGATTTTGGTTCTTTATAATATTAATTACCTACATGAATATACAGTGCTTGATGTGAAAAAATATAGAAGGGGGATGCAAAAATATAAAAAAAATCCCATACCCGAATATTTAAATTTCTTATGAATAGGATGCAATTAGTAGTAGGGGCTGGCTAAAATATTTTTTAAAAAGAAGAGGTATTTCTTCTCCCCACACCCTACTCTAATCTAAGCATTGGTCGTAAATGTATACCCGCATTACGTAGAAAATATAACAATATTGATAATAATTATGACATCTTAATTTATACATTCTGCAACATATTTTTCAATTCTATTTAATTTTTTCTTTTTTATTCTATTTTTATTTTGTTGTAATAAATATTACGTATTTACAATATATTGATCGAATAAAACAATTTTCCTAAATTTATTAGTAATGTTATTGTAGGCGCGTTTCAATTCTTTAAAATGTATTTTTCTTCTGTTGTGCATCTGTGAGTATGATTAAATGTTGGCTTTATAAGATTTTAATTTAAAAATGATATTTTCTTTGAATGATTAATTATTGTTTATTTTTATTATAATTAATCTAAAATAAGACGTTCCTATCTCATTTTATAAATATATCTATGTGCATTATTTGAGATAGTAAATATAATTAATACTTTTTATGGTTTACTTACTATATTAGTATAGGTCTACTATTACTAGATTCTCTTATTATCTTAGTAAAAAAATGTTTGAGACTTTTAAAATGTCTGATAATATCACATTCGTAGTTGATAATCGAAAACGTTTAAAACAAAATTACAATAGTTCAGCATTATTATCACGTGTGAAAGAATAATTGATTGTAATGGTTATCGTCATATTCTATCTTGGTCTCAAAATACGTATACATATATTCAAATTATCGACTTGTGTTGACAAATCAATAATTTCGAATAGACATAATAATAATTACCGATTATAAATCCAACAACATATTACACTTATTTTTCGACAATGAACACAAATTATTCATTTTTGTTGTAGGTTTTTCATTATCGATTACCTTGTAATAATACGATTTGATTTGTATATGCATTTTATATTTATGTAAATTACAGTTAAATGATATATTATATATACCTATATACTATATAATTTATAATATATAAGTAGTTACACAAGCATAATATAGAAAATAATGTTATTAATTATTTATAACAAAATATGTAACTTTTACAAGACAAATAATTATTATCTTTTAATTTTTTCATTAATTACATTAATCAAAATCAAATATCACACCAATAAAAACATTTTTAAAATATATTACTGGAAAATATTTGTGTACATTAGTAGTTAAACTATATTTTATACTTTTAATTGCGATGAAAAAAAAATTGCAATGATCTGCAATGTGATAACTTTTAACAATGAACACATTTTTCATTTATTAGACAAATTTAAAAGCTTTTTGAAAAATTAATTTTACAAAATTAAATACACTGATATGATTAGAAGTTATAAGTAAAACATTATTACAGAGTAAACAACAGTAGATTTAAATCAAAATTTCCCGTTCAAGAGTTTCCATGTTTACAAGTATTTAGATCGCAACAATTGTACCTATTTAGAATATAATCTTTATAGAATATTAACTATACATATTTCTTATATGTGTGTAGATATAATATTATTAAGATTTAATATAACCATATATCATAATATATATATATACATAAGCGGAAGCGTCATATAATAAAATATAACAACAATAAATGTAGATGTGAAAATAAACAAGTATAATACAGTATGTATACATTATAATATAGTTTGTACATAATAAATCATATCGTATAGTATGTAAAGATTTTGGAATAAAATTTTGTAGTGATAAGATATCATTTTTGGATAGAATCTCTTACAAGTTACAGTTTATATTAACACAAATGTTGAACAAAATAAAATGTTATAAAGGGTAACAAATCTTTTTCTAATTATAGGTAAATTTCAAGGAAGTTTAATATTCATGTGATGACGGAGTGCATAGAAATCGATTATACGGCCGAAAAATATGACTGAGTAATGATTTTTCGATTATCGATGAACTAATTCGTTTAAAATAGTTTCAGTAATTAATGTAAATGCTAATAAAAAACGATAACCCAATAACTCATGTACTGTTATTCTTGAATATTATAGTAATTTAAAAAAAAATTTCTTATAAATTAAACATTGAACTCAAATTAACAATAAATACCATCCTTTCAACTAAAATTCTACAATTTAACAATTAATTTCATGTTAGTAATAATAGGCGGCATTAATTATGTTTGAGTGATTATACAAGTAATAGTACTATAATAAAAGCAATAGTTTCACAAATTATAGATTGTAATATAATGTTAAACGTAACTTAAGAGTTAACAACATATTTATTTTATCTCGTTGGGTAAAATCATTTTCTAGAGAAATGTTTAAATGTTTTAATAATCAAAGGAGCTGAATAGCTATTACTTGTGTGACCACAAATTAAAGAAAATCATTTTCTTTCAATTGCATTAAATATTATATTATAAATTTTGTAAGAGTTAACATAAAAATGTGTCAAATCGCTGTTTTTAGTAGGTTTTTCTTTATAGTTTCTGGTCATAAATTACTGAGTAATTAAAAAAATATAGATAAAATATAAAAACTAAGTAGGTGTCCGTTTCATATGCCGTTTTTATTTATCGTTTTTGATATTTTACTATTTTATAGAAAGTAAAAAAATTGGAATTAAGTTTTTGGTTATTGTACAGTAGAATATTTCTTTTACAGAATTCACCTGAACATCCTAGACACAACTGTACCATAATATGGTATAATAATCACGGTACCTATATAAAATGAAATTTATATATATTTATCGACTATTCGGAAATTAGAACGAAATGCAATAGATTCTTGTGAAAATGAATGGAAATCAAATAAACGTTAAAATATGTGTAAAACGATTTTTCTGATGGGATTTTTTTTTTTTTACTTACATATATTTTTTTAAATTTTGTATCTTACAGTATCTGACTTTGTATTTAGTTCGTTCTTCTTGAAGTAGTTAGATGTTTTAAAATATATGGTTTATGTAGGTATTAGTATCTACCGTGATTACTTACTTCATCAGGTAATATTTTGTATGTCATTACTCATTATTAGGGCTCGGATAGAAATGTCCTAAAAATATCAAAAAAATATCCTTTCAAAAAAAAAAAAAATGTATTTATGACTTAAAACTCTAAAAAATTCCAAAAAAATTTAAAAAATGCATTTAATATTACATTTATTATTGTTATTATTATTATTATTATTATTATCATCATCATCATTTATTTATTCATTCAATATATTAAAATTGTGTAGGTACGTTTAGAATTTAAAATTTTATAAATATAAAAAAATGAGTAAAAATGAATTTATATTACGTAGTACAATATTTTTATTTCAATGAAATCAAATTGTATATGAGTTGACACACATAAATCATTTCTTTCTGTTACTCAGTCATTCAGTATCATATAATATATTGTTATATAGTTTTCATGTATATTACATAATATTTATTATATATTTACATATTATTTATTTTTTTCAATTAAATTTTAATGCATTATGATAAAGTCAATCGATTTAACAAATAACAACAATATAATAATTGAAAAATTATAAATATTATATAATGCGTATGGTACTATAAACGCCATCTAGTTTAAAATTCTATTTACATTTTCGTTTTACTTTCCATTATCATATACCAATTGACTGCAGTAGTAGTATTGATAAATATTAAATGTATAATAAAATATTATAGTAGTTAAAAAAAAAAATAAAATCTAAAAAATTTAAGCTTATATTGTAATTTTTTTTTTAAAACCACAATTAAAGAGAGATTATTAGTTATATGATATTGCATTAAAAAAAAACTGTACTGCAATATCTGTATTACTAATACTTTAATTTTGAGCTTCTCACTTTTCATTTAATTATCATAGTAATGTATGTCATTATTTTAATTATTTATTTTTTTTTTACTACTATAATAATATTATAAAATTTTAAAGGCGATTAAGTCCTTGTATTTTTTGGGAATTATTGAGATTTTATGGAAAGCTAGAGGTAAGTCCTTATTTTGTCAATTTAATTAGGGACATTAAAGTCCGAAAATATATAATTGAGAATTAAAAGTGATTTTTTGGGGAATATTGGAATAAATAATTGAGTAAAAAATTGTGCACACAGAGATTTTATAAAGAAGTAATTTAAACAGACTTATGCATGAGAAAATATTGAGATATTAAAAGGAAAATTAAATAAATTTAAGGTTAGCCTAGAATAAGTAATAGCAATAAATAGGTCAGAATAGTAATCTTCTACTATATAAAAATAAGTCGGGTTTTCCTTCCTGACGCTATAACTCCAGAACGCACGAACCGATTTCCACGGTTTTGCATTCGTTGGAAAGGTTTTGGGCTCCCCGAGGTTTATAGCAAAGAAAATTCAGGAAAAATTGTGCAGAAAATTGGAAAACTCGAATATCTAATGTCTTGTCAGTAGCGCCATCTATCTATTAATTTTAATACTGTAAAAACTTTCCTTCCATGGAAAATAAAAGCTTTTTCCGGCATGAAATATGAATCGGAAATAGCGTATGAGACGGTTAAAACCCGACATTCTGCTGAAGGTTTTAGTACCACTTTTGTTAATAAATAATCCTATCCGCCGACGCCGAACATGTTTTAATGGCTTTCCGCATATGGTATTTTATTAATATTGTAACTCAGTGAAGTCGATAAAGTACATATGTAAATATGTTAACAAAGGCAGCGATATGGTCATTTTCGCTGTAACCAATGTAAATGATGAAGTATCACAATGCCAGATGGGTCGCTATGTAAGTAGCAATGAAGCAATTTGGCGTATATTCTCATTTGCAATCCATGAAAAGATACCCTACAGTAGTTCATTTGGCAGTCCATTTAAAAATGGTCAATGAGTTTATTTTAATGAATGGAATGCGGTAGACAGAGCTGCACGTCCACCGTCGACAACTTTAACAAGTTCGCCACCAGATAGCTTCGTTTTAGGTAACATTTCGTTTGGTGATTAAAAGACGAAGAAAAAATTTTGTTTTGTTTTATGTTTGAAAAGGAAAAATTTTATTTCATTTAACAACAGTAATTTCAATTACAAAAATGAAGTATTATTTTGTTGAACTTCTCTAAGTAAATGAAAGTGAATCCAAAGTAAATACTGAATCGAAGCGTTATACGTATCCGCAAATTAACTTTATATCAATGTCTATGGCCGAAGTCACAATTACATGCAATATAGTCTGATTAACAATTGTCTCATTTGTTGTTAGACTCTGAAAATATATAAGCATTAAACAATATATAATTTAAAACACGCGTGGAAACAATAATACTATCTTCATTGAATCATAGTAGACCAATGCTCATGCGCTAATCAAAAATAATCAATGACCAATTTAAATATAATGAATGTGATGTCAACGTTTATATCATAGGAAGATACAAGTTTATTTTTTTGATTGAGCTGAATGTAATTATAACAGATTATTTATTTTCATTTAAAATTTGTTTTACACGGAGACTCCTAGAGTTAGGGACCAGGTGGTTCACATTTTTTTTAAAATAATTTTGACTTTTCAAATTAATAATTACGTATATATATTCTTTCTTTGTTAATAAGATATTTTCATGTTTATGGTCATACAAAGTGAAATTTATAGAAACCAACAACTTACTACCTTACGATACTTACTAACGGTACTACCTTATAGGTGCGGTCATAAAACTATAAAATGACGGAAATACCATGCAATAGGGATTTCATTTTTACTAATGTATCATAATAAATTATATAATCGTGATATGTGATATTTTAATATTATTAATTACTTAATTCTTTGTACATCATTATTGGAATTGAGTAGTCAAAATATTATGATGTATTAATACCTACTTATTTTTGTACTGTTCATTCTTATGTAAAGATTACAAATAATTAATATAGTGTCGTGGTAAGATGGTATGAGGGGTGTTGCCACTTAATTTTCTGTGAGTGTCCCTGGTTATATCCGATTAAAAAATTCTGATATTGTCAAAGATGTATCTTAAGTATAGTAACCTTATCAGGCTTATCATATAAAAACTTATATTTAATAATTAAATTATATTCTGAATTATTGAGAATAATAAAAATATAATAATTTTCAGGTCTTTCTGGAAAAAATTGATCTCAAAAAATTATAATCATAATTTGGCTATATATTATTTCAAAAATAATATTTTGAAGACTTATATTTTAACTTGAAGTGTAATACATATAATTTAAAAATCTTACTTTAAAAAGCTCTTCTATTAAATTTTCATTTTGTGTTAAATAATAATCATTATATAATTTTGAAATTACATTCTTGTAATAAACTAAAATCAAATAAGTTATCATATAATTATTGAATTAAAAAAGTTGATGATAAATAATATAGATAGTTTAAGTAATGTTTAATCTATAGTACAGTAAATTGTTATTTACACAACAACTATGTACTGTGTAATAGTTAATAAATATGGATAAATAGCATTCAAAACTAAATAAGTTAAATACGGAAATATTTTATTAATTATTTCATATAATATGGCCTTATCATGCAATTAAAAGTTATTAAGTGAATATTTACAAATTTATTTGAAAATAGCACGTGTATAAGATTTCAAGCATAGAAATGCTTGTATTGACTTTAAAATTATGTTTTTCTTTGTATTTTAACACATTTTATACTGAAAAAAAATGCATTGATTTTTAACGTCAGCATCTTTTCTGGTAGGAAAGTTAATCTATTCAAACTCATGGAAACTTGCAAATTATTATAATATATAAAAATATAAAATGTTCAACTTTAAAGTTAAAACTTTAAAATATAGTAGGTTATTTATCAGTAATTAAAAACCAAAAATTAGAAACCAAAAATTCTAGTAAATATATATGCATTATTTTCTGTGTAGATTTTTGAAGTTTATACTTGTACAAAATTACCTAAAAAGCATAAAGATGTTAGTTATTTTGTTGTAGTTCAAAAACATTATTCGTGGAGACTTAAAACATTTACGTATACCTATATTCATTTTACCATATGCAATAATATTTTGAAAATATTCAGATTCATTTTAAATCTTAAATATTTATATATATTATATATGTTACACATTTTTACATATTTACACTGTTCTTCGGCAAAGTGATATTGAATCAAAAGTTAATACGATATAAATATAGTATATATTATTAATTATTAACTAATATTCTTTAATAATAATATATTAATAACTAGCCTTCCCGCCCAGTGTCGATCAAGCTAAAAATTAAGTTAACAATAATCTCATAGGCAACCTCTATAGGCAGGCAATATGCGAGCAGTATATTATTAGGTGGACAATCCACGTGTGGTATGTAAATGAAATCAGATTTATACTCTTTTCCACGAGAGAAAAGTACCGGCTGCCCACAAAAACTGTCCTTGACTGTGCATACCCCACTACGTCTTATGCATCGAATCGTCCTCGCTAACTGTTGATTACAACAGTCGCATTAGCGACGACTGTTATCGTTGTTTGTTTACATGCAGTTGTATATGTGCGCATGTATATATATATATATGTATGTATGGGTGTATGTACGTATGTATATATGTATGTGTGTGCATATATATGGATGTACGTATATGGTATGTACACGGGGCTGCATATATGACATATAAATATGTTGACTCAGAGTAATACGATTGTGTGACCGATTTGGTTCTCTCGCTCGTTTACGTGACCGAGATGGCTGGGTCAGCATATCCCGAAGGCCCCGTACGGACCGTTCCAACGGATCCGGTCGGTGGTAAGTAGTCGAGTCTGGTCAAAAGAGTGAGCAACACCAGCGTTATTCAGCAGAGCATCCTTTAAGTTTTATAACAGAGCCTCTAATAGTTTTTAATCAGATTCTCTAGTAATAATCACGTTCTTAATTATTATATTATATATTCATTTCTTTAGTGTTTTATTTAATAAATCAGTAAGCTTATATTAAAATCAATCTTCGTGTTACTTCATTTGATACCATTAATTAAAGTTGGAACACCATACGACGGTGGACTACACTTCATTAATGCGTTATTTGATATTAATGATTATTAGCTTTAAGTAAATTTTTTGTTGGTACCTACACTTTGCTCTATAACAAATAATTATTAAAAAAGTCCTTTCATATCCCTTTCCCTCCTTATCTCTTGAATCCTGATCTGTAGATGGTTTCTACATTGGTGGGCCACCCTCCTCACATAATTTCATTATGTTATCTTATTCACTTATCATACATAGTAAATGTAACACATCCTGTTCGCTGATCATTCCACACTCCGTCTATTAGCTAGTTCACCTATCGACCTACTACTTCAAGTATCATTTTATTTAAAGATTGTTATAACGAATTAGTGTCTATATATAATAGGGTGACCAAACGTCCCGTTTAAAACGGGATTGTCCCGTTTTTGGTCATCATGTCCTGTTGTCCCGTTGTCCCGACAAACTTCGAACTGGACGCTTTTTATCCCGTTTTTAGAAGATGGTCCTGTCTTAATCCCGTTATTTCAATATTATTATATTATGTTTGTGAAAAAAATATCGATTTATGAAACAATTAATATAAAACAGTTTTACTCGTATATATGTTTAAAATTAGAAACCAAATTCAGCTGCGCGAATGTTTTGGTCGTCGTCGTCGTCTTATCGCACCGACCGACAAAACCACGCACACGCTACACAATTATTATTATTCCTTAAATATAAAAGTATGTGTACGCCGACGGTCGTCTGCTATTTTTGTTTTTTAATTATTACGAATATCCGTATTGCGGTATCGACAAGCCTGTAGTCTTATGAATATTATAATTATATTGATTCGATTATTATTATTATTATTTTCTATTCTAATTCTATTATGTTCGTTATTGTTTTTACATTGTCCGTGTACTTCCGTCTTTTATAGGCATTACGTGTTTATCGCTAATAGTTGTTAGTTGACACACTGTTCGCTGTTAACATTCGATCAGTGAATTTCTTTCCGTAAACTCGTAAAAAGCTGATGTTGTAAATTTCCTAATTCTTGTTAAAAAAAATATGTAACAGTATTGGTATGTAACAATGTATTGTTTAATACTTAAATTTTAATATATAAAAGTACATTTTTTAATTGTTTAAAGAATTATAATAGTTTTGACTTTTAAAATGTAACATTGTGTTGTTTAATAAAACAAAAAAAAAATATTCAAATATATTTAAAAACTTTTATTATATTTAGGTTATTTACTCAAAAACGGTAAAGTCATAAGAAAATAATTGTTTGTGATATGACTTAGATTTGTATTTTTACTCTCTACAGTTGTGTGCATATGTGTTATTAATTTATATGGAAGAATTTTTCTTTGTGGTGTGGGGGGGGGGGTAGACGTTTCAGATGTCCCGTTTTTTTATTTTCTTAATATGGTCACCCTAATATATAACAAACCAATTATAATATTTAATATTATATAATACTGTCATCAGTGGCGGATTAAACTTAAATTTTAAATGATGCAATTTAATACCTACCTATTTAAGTAATTATCACCACACAATAATATACATTATTTACTTTTTAGTACGCCATTGACTTGTATTATTATTCTTTAATTAGATACCTACATTAAACCACACAGATTTGGACGTGGTTACAAGAGTACAGGATACGCTGCAAGTGTATTGACGAAACTACTTTTTCTTAATATAAATATTATAATGATGATGAGCCTTGTGGAGTACAGATGTGTCACAAATAGGACCTAGGGTGGGTGGATGGTAGGTATTTTTTATACATTTTTTTATAGAATGCAGTTTTTCATAGAATGTTATGGTAATAATTATGATACGTGATATGTCCCTTCATAAAACTTTCAAATATTATTTGTAGGATGTGGTGGTGTGGTTTGGTACTGTAAAAAAATTAGACCCCACATGTAGAAAGGGTTCTGCACGCCATTGGACCACTGATGATTCCTGAGACACAAATCAAAGCGCGGAGCTCTGTCCTCCATGATAGTCCCAACGGAGAACCGAATTGAAAATCCTGACCGAACTCTATATGGTAGTGCCGGTTTTTTTTGCAGGATAACGGATGCTGCAATGATACTGATCATTTTGGTCATGTACTAAAAAAATTCTTTAGGCATATGTTAATGTGCTGTGCATATTGCTTAGCAATTACTGCTGTTGTGAACGCTGCTACTTAGTTAAAAAAAAGGTACCTATATAGGTATAATCTACAACAATAAATTTTAAAATTGTTTTAATGGTTTATCGATGATATACCAAAAAAAAAAAGACATTATTAATCGCTGTCCGATAATCACTGTCGATAACAACAATATCGAACTGCGTAGATTAGAAAATCAAGCAAAACGCATTATCATTTCAAATGTATCGCCTATTATTCCACACTCATATATTACCGACGCATTAAACCTTATCGGCATATCTACACTTACGCCAATCACATTTTTAAAAGCTAGTTTCTCTTCAGAAGACTTATCCCACATCATTAATTTTAGAAGGAAAACTCACATCAAATTTGAGGACACATCTAAGTTACCCGGATCACTAGTAATCCATTTTGAAAATATTGACTACCGTATCTTCCTTGCAGACGACACACTCACATGCTACTTATGTAAACGCACCGGCCATACATCAGCTCATTGTAAAAACACGTCGGAACTTAACAAGAGCCCTCCCTCCCCCTCATCGTCTTTTCGGATTCATCGTCTCAAAAAACAAAAGCTCCTCCTTCTCCCCCTAATCCTGAAAAAACAAAAACGAAGAAAAATTCGAAAATGCGATCACGTTTAAACTCATTTATAAGACCTGGCGAAAATAATGACAGAGCATTCAAACCTATTGAACTTTTTTTCAAAGATAACCAAAACTCCCCAATAAATTTTATTCAGTTTAAACACATACTTGAACAATCTACCAACAAAAATATCAATATCCACTCACTATATGAACAAGTCAAAATAGATATAATATCTTTAATAAATTTAATCGAAGAAATTCGACCTACTATTATAAACAATAAAGCAATGAAATCTCGCCAAACGAAATTCGCCAACCTACTTTTCCAAGTACTCCCTCCACAAAACACTCAAACACTCCACTAATACTCAAGATCATGCTCTCAATACTCAACTCAAATATGGACCAAATAATACAATGGAATATAAACGGCCTCTTTAAACACCTCACCAACATTCAACGTGCAAAATATAATATCCAACCAATAGTTTTTTGCTTTCAAGAAACGAACCTAAAACCTGATCAAAAATTTCACATACGTGGATACGAAGGATATTTCAAAAATCGCCAAAATACCTCTCGCTCTAGTAGGGGTGTCCCCACCTTTATCTTAGATCTCATTATAACCAAATAAATCCAAATTCAGTCCCACCTTGAAGTCATTGCTGTTCTTATAGAACCTAAAAACCCTTTATGCATCTATAATATTTATGTGCCCGATAGTACCAATCTGTTACTCTACGACCTCAACCATATTATTCAACAGCTACCAATACCTTTTATACTTTTAGGGGACTTCAATAGTCGCAATACAATTTGGGGATCAAATCACACTGACATCAGAGGTAAAATAATGGAAAAATTTTTAAAAAATGACTAACTCATACACTCAACAAGGGAGACCATACTAGACATGACTCAATAAATAAATCGTTCTCCGCTATAGATTTATCAATATCCTATAGCACACTTGTTCCATAAATTGAATGGCAAGTACTTAATGAATATAACTGCAGTGATCACTGGCCTATTTCCATAACCCTTCTCGACTAATTTCCTAAAACGTCTCCACACTCGCACTGGAATCTTAAAAATCCAGATTGGGAATCATACCAAGATTTTAAAAACCAAAATATCTTAGAAAATCACATCAAAATAGACACTAAAAGTCAACAGACACAAGCACAAATAAACTCCCTAATTACTCAGCTCTCAGACATTATATTAGATGCCGCAAACAAAACTATTGGAAAAACAAACTCAGTTCACAAAAGAAAAACAGTACCATGGTAGAACGATAAATGCAAAGACGCAATAAGAAAATATAAAAAATGCCTCAACAAATTTAAAAAAACTAAATCGTTCTCCGATCACATTAACCTCAAAGAATCTCGAGCAGCATCTAAATATATTATTAAAAAATACAAAACCGAATCCTGGCAACAATATACCAATTCAATAAAATCCAACTCCTGTTCTTCAGAAATATGGAAAAAATTAAAGAAATTAAAGGAATAATACACCAATCTCTTCCACCTATTCTGAAATCAAATGACACCCTATTTTCATCTTCATCAGCCATAAGTGACGCATTCGCACAATCATTTGCAAAAAATAGTTGTGATTCAAATTTTGACCCAGCCTTTACTCATTACAAACCCAACATAGAAAATACCATTACATACGAACTCCAAAATAACTTTCACCACCAAGATAACCACCTAAATACATCCTTCAATGAAAATGAACTTTTCAATGCCATGTCAAACTGCAAAAGCAAAAGTCCCAGACCTGATGACATATCCTATTCATTTATTCATAACCTCTCACCATATGGAAAAAATCAAGTATTAAAAATATACAACACAATATGGAACAACGGCATATTCCTAGATCAGTGGAGAAACGCAATCATTATACCTATTTTAAAACCAAATAAAAACAAATATGATATAACTAATTACCGACCAATCTCACTTATAAACACAATTGGAAAAAATGGTAAACAAACGCCTTATTTGGCATTTGGAGACTTCTAATTTTTTTACCGAAGAACAATGTGGTTTCCGCCGCAATCACTCAATAATAGATACCCTTCTAAAACTTCATACCGATATAATAAATGCAAAATGCAATAAACAACATCTTTGTCTGATTGCACTTGATATAAAAAAGCATACGACATGGCATGGCGCAACAGAATTATTAAAATAATCCAAAGGAAAAATATAAATGGTAAAATGTTCCTTTTTTTGAAAAACTTTCTAAACAAACGCATAATACAAGCCAAAGCACTCAATGAAATATCTAACATATATACAACTGAGAACGGCATTCCACAAGGATCAGTCATAAGCGTTACATTGTTTTTAATAGCCATAAACGATGTTTTCTACAAAATTCCTAACCCCACAAAACACATTATTTTCACCCACAGCTGCTATCTATATTGTAATGGTAATAACATAGCAACCATAATAAAGATATTACAATCATCACTACATATTCTCCAGAACTGGTCACATGAAACTGGATTTAAATTATCTGCTACTAAATATCAATTCATCACCTTTAACTATAAACCTGAAATTAACCAACACCTATACCTTAACAATCAACCAATAGCTAAATACAAAAACATAAAAATACTTGGAATAATTTTTGATGATAATCTCAAATGGACATCCCATCTAAAACAACTCAAAAGCTCATGCAAAAATAAAATGAACGTAAACAAAACCATGTCCCACCAAACATGGGGAGCAAACCCAAAACCTCTTTTATGTATATACAAATTTTTAATCCTATCCAAAATCAAATATGGTTGACAAATATACAACACGGCCAAACCCAATCTTCTCAAAATACTGGAGCCAATTCACAACGAAGGAATCCGTCTGGCAATTGGAGCCTTCAGGACAAGATTGTCCTAGGACCCTATTGACAGTGTTCTAAACTACACTGGAGAATTACCCCTTCAACTTCATAGAGACCAAGACACATTAACTCACATCATTCAAAGGAAAAGCACAACCAACCATATAGGATATAAAACCTTCTTCAACAACCACACTCCATCTCCAAAAAATATGGAACACAAAAAAAACCCTTCGGTACGAGACATTTTCACAAAATTACAACAATCAATGGACGTACACACCTTAGTTGTAAACAAAATTACTTTTCACGCACTCTCTTCCTGAACTTCCTGAAATGGAATCTCAAACTAAATTCAGAACTCCTAAATTTTAACAAAAATGAAACAAACCATTGCAAAATTTACTCTCAGTTTCAAAACATAATTCACCATTCATTCTCTAACCATACCAAAATATCCACAGATGCATCAAAATCTGAATATGGGGTAGGTTTTTCAGTAGTTAAAGATGACCTAATCATCCAACACAAACTCCCGAATATAACCAGCATATTTTCTGCCGAAAACTACGCAATATTTGAAGGGGTACATCTCGTTAATATTTTAGAAACAAATGATATACTTATAATCAGCGACTCTCTCAGCACCTTACTAGCACTTAAAAACACATCCCCAAAAAATGAAATAACCTCAAACATCCAAACATGCTTAGCTCAAACAAAAAAAAACATTGAATTCATGTGGGTTCCATCCCATACTGGTATTATAGGGAACGAAAAGGCAGACAAATATGCCAACCTGGCAACGAAAACTTTCCTAAATCCTACAATTAACAACGTATCCACCACCGACATCAAAAATTTTAAAAATCAAAAAATCTCCTCATCTTGGAAAAATTACTGGAACTCAATCCCATTGTCTAACAAACTTAAAAATATTAAAAAGACAATTAAAAAATGGAACACCCCCACAAATTTCAACCGACGCCAAAATACTGCAATCACCTGCACCAGAATCTGACACTATTCTCTCACTAACTCATACCTAATCTGTAAAGATCCTCAACCAATATGTGAATCCTGCCACACCGCATTAACCATCAATCACATAGTGGAGGAGTGCTCACAATATTCCCAAACTCATATTGACCTCAACATGCCATCTTCCATAGCAGAAGCGCTCGGCGAAAGTCAATCACCTAAAATATTAACTTTTTTAAGCATCACAAATATTCTTAAAAAACTGTAATTCATTAAACATGTATATTGTATATATTATGTAACAACTAATATTAAGAAAAACACTATGTAAAAATTCAATGTCAGGCTAATAATCTAAGTTGTTGAAGCCTTTTCTATTAAATAAAAAAAAAAAAAAAACTCGGCTAATAATAAATTTATTGATTTAGACCCTGTTAATAATTTGAAGCTTTAGAACTAAATTTTTAATTTAATATTATTTTATTGTAAAATTATTAAACGGTTTATTTATAAACGAATGATAAACTTTCTTAGCAATATTTTTGTATTATTAGATTTGTTCATTTCTTTACTTATGTACGCCGTTCGTATTCAATATATGAATAATATTATTGTGGTGGTTTATTAGTGTATATATATATGTACAATAATATATGTATGAAAATTATTTTTAGACGAATGATTAGTTAATAACATTACTTTATGTGTATTGTATTTACATCAGTAGGTATCATTATTATTAGCTATCAGTAGGACAAGCAGTCGCTTGTTCGTCGCCAGTCGTCACAAGCACAAGCACAGTACACACATACAACCTGTATATTTTTTAACTCTAGGTAATATTATTAAAGTTTTGTTAGTGCTATCAAACTAATTTGTGACATGGCATTACAACCATATAGTTTTGAGCGAATAATCAACGACATTGACAATAATTTCAATCCGATACATTTCGCTAACGAAATTTTAAATACAAATTTGTGTATCAAAAACAGATCTATAAAACCAGTGAACGAATGGTGTTTATGTGACAAGTATTTAAATTTAAGTACTGATCGCGAATGCGTTTGTTGTATTGAATTTGAAAATTTACAAAAACTTTGTCTAGATAAAAAATGCATTACATTAAATAAATCATTTTCTAAAATAATATTGGATGAAGAAGTTTTAAATATTACACTGCAGCAAATGATCGTTAAGACTAAAAATCGAAAGAAACGTAACAATTTACGTATATTGGCAGGGCCGGATTTAGGACTAGGCTACCTAGGCTATAGCCTAGGGGCGCTACTACTTGGGGGGCGCTAAGCCGTGGATGGTGAAATTTTTTTTTGTAGATACTTCTTACTAGTTAATATAATTGCTATTTGCAAATTTAATTTACCATCTACGAGAATTTATATAGTTGAACTTAAATATTAGTAATGAATAATGTTAATTATTATAAATTAGTTCGCTGTTGTAAATATATATAATAATATATATTTACATAATTACATAATGTGATTGTGCATGATAAATGTGGCGTGACAAACACTGTATCAAATGTGTGTGATACATTGAAAATTGCATATAATATAAAAACAGGTTTTTGTTGTGTCTATAAATCTAATTATATCATAATTCGAGCGGCAGCTTATAATACTTTCGGCGTCGACGGCCGTTTTAGTTACATGGACTTATTTATAGCTTATTCATCATTTTGGGTTATATTTTCTAATTTTTATCGCATTACACTCATTACAGTGTTAAATCACTATTCAATCATTTATATTTAATATTATTAAACATTACACGATACTATTATTACGTTTATATTTTATGTTCAACATTGTCTATGACTTATGCGCATTGCTCTGCAGTTTGTTGACTAGTTTTGTTTTAAATTAATTTTCTTTTGCATTAACGATGTCAAATAGTAAATTAAGTGGTGCACAAAGGAGAGAATTACAGAAAGAAAAAGATGATAAACATAATAATGTAATGACTAAAGTGAAAAAGCTTGATCATTTTTTTAATGTTTTGCCATCTAATGAATCAAAATCAAG
Source organism: Pentalonia nigronervosa (assembly GCA_014851325.1). Classification (NCBI taxonomy): domain Eukaryota; kingdom Metazoa; phylum Arthropoda; class Insecta; order Hemiptera; family Aphididae; genus Pentalonia; species Pentalonia nigronervosa. The sequence continues at coordinate 172,503 of JACXSJ010000755.1, forward strand.
TGAAGCAACCCCATCGTCTACATCTTCAGTCACAAAAAGCGACGATTCAAACGTAAAAGGTATTTAATCTAATTAAATATTTTAATATTATTAAGTATTAATAAAAGTGACGCACGCAGAAGCTGCAGTGGCGGCTGGTGCCTACGGCTACGTGTGCAGGTTTATATACTAGTCATACTACACTTAGAATTTTAAAGATAAAATAGTCAACATGAATTTAATTGTAATATGATATCTGTTAAACTATACATTTTATTCTATAATACAATATAAAAATTTTATAAACGATTAAGTTCGAAAATATTACCCATAAAATTTAGATGAGTAAAGAGTTATGGAATAACACAAACGGATGTGCAGCTTGGTCTCCACATCAATGGTCTGTGTAAAATACGTTTTGTCAATGAGTGGGGAGATTGACAAATTATCGGAACCGTGGTGTGCACAATGTACATACTGGCATACTGCTGCATATTCGATCACAAATTTAATCTGTACGGAATGTACGACTGTACACGATATTGCTGTATTGACGTTATATTATATATTACCATATTTTCTATGTATGCTAATATGCCATCATTAACATTGATATAATTTGTTCGGATTTGTTTCGATAGTGAATTATATGTATAGATTTCATCTTTTTAGAAGAGATTTTATTAGACTAGTAATTAGTTATCAGAATAACTCTATCAGTCTTTAAGTACTGAAATATTCTTTTGCCGTAAGTACTCACAATTTTATTAATACTCGTATTTAAAAAAATGAATTCAGTTGAAAATGTTTTTATTTATTTTTTAAAATTATTTTTAGTTACGTTACTGTTGCTTGTTGTGACAGTAAATACAGTTTACATTAGGTGATATTATATATTTATCTAAGTTTAGCTATTATTTTCTATAATAATGTTTAATTATTATTTATTATATTATCACAAGATTATAGATTTAAAAAAAAATTTAATTCATTTTTGTTCTTTAGTTAAGGGGGTCGGTACCGGCCATTAATTAAGGAGTATAATTTAGGCAATTCAATTCGCATGTTATATGGATTGCGCGCGAGCCGTGCATCTGTGTGAGTGTATAAATCGTTATTAGTGTGAGTAAGCTATATTTAGCATGAGATATCGGCGGCGCATGGATCGTGCATTTGTATATAGATGTTTATAAATGTATATTAG